>PVLD010008798.1:0-11300 GCA_004027595.1 Dinomys branickii | reverse complement strand
ACTGTATTAATATGATGTATTACATTAATTGATTTGCGAATATTGAACCATCCCTGCATTCCTGGAATGAATCCTACCTGGTCGTGGTGTATAATTTTCCTTATGATTCGCTGTATTCTATTTGCTAGTATTTTGTTGAGTATCTTTGCATCTATGTTCATTAGAGAGATTGGCCTATAGTTCTCTTTCTTGGTTGAGTCCCTCTCCGGTTTTGGTATCGGTATAATACTTGCCTCCAGAAATGTGTTAGGGAGAGTTGCTTCCTTTTCGATTTCATTGAAGAGTTTGAGGAGTGTTGGCATTAAATCTTCTCTGAATGTTTTATAGAATTCTGCTGTGAATCCATCAGGGCCTGGGCTTTTCTTTGTTGGTAAGTTTATAATGATGTTTTCAATCTCATTAATTGATATTGGGTTGTTCAGGGTTTTTACGTCTTCCTGATTCAATTTGGTAATTTGTACCTTTCTAGGAATCTGTCCATTTCTTCTGAATTTTCTATCCTATGGGAGTAAAGATTTTCAAAGTAGGTATTAATGATCTTTTGTATTTCTTTTGGATCTGTAGTGACTTCATCCTTTTCGTTCCTTATTGCATGAATTTGAGTTCTTTCCCTTCTTTTTTTGATAAGGTTGGCTAGGGGTTTATCAATTTTATTTATTCTTTCGAAGAACCAACTCTTTGATTCACTAATTTTTTTAGTTTTTTTCATCTCGATTGCATTAATTTCTGCCCTGAGTTTTATAATCTCCTCCCTTCTTTGGGCTTTTGGTTTGGCTTGTTGCTTTTCTTCTAAGAGTTTGAGGTGTAGCATTAGGGTATTTATTTGCTCTCTTTCTGTTTTCTTTGTATATGAGTTCATTGCTATAAATTTCCCTCTGAGGACTGCTTTCATTGCATCCCACAGATTCTGGTAGATTGTACTTGCATTTTCATTTATTTGTAGGTATTTTTAAATTTCTTCTTTAACTTCTTGTGTGACCCATTGGTTATTCAGGAGGTTGTTGTCTAATTTCCAAGTGTTTATGCGGTTTTTGGAGTTCTCTTTGTCATTAATATCCAATTTCATTGCACTGTGGTCCAATAATATGCATGGGATAATTTCAATTCTTTTGCATTTAGGTAGATATGCTCTATGGGCTAGAATTTGGTCTGTTTTAGAGAAAGACCCATGTGCAGCTGAGAAAAGTGTGTATTCTGATCTTGTGGGGTGGAACACTCTGTATACATCTACTAAGTCCATTTGTTCACACTTTTGTTTCAGGTCTGTTATTTCTTTGCTGAGTTTCTGTCCAGTTGACCTGTCTCTTTGTGTCAGAGGGGTGTTTAGGTCCCCTATTACAATAGTGTTATTAGTTATTTGATTTTTCACATCTGTTAAGATTTGACTTGTAAAATTAGGTGCTCCATTGTTTGGTGCATAAATGTTTAGCATTGCTACCTCTTCCTCTTGCAGCTTTCCCCTAACTAGTATGTAATGGCCTTCTTTATCTCCTTCGATTGTTTTTGGTTTGAAGTTTACATTGTCTGCAAACCTAATAGCTACCCCTGCTTTTTTCTGGGGACCTGTTGCATGGAGAATTGTTTTCCAACCTTTAACTTTCAACCTGTGGATTTCCTTTTGAGTAAAATGTGTTTCCTGTATACAGCATATCGTTGGATTGTTTTCCTTAATCCACTCTTTCAATCTTTTCCTTTTGACTTGTGAATTGAGGCCGTTTACATTAATGGTTATCATGGTTATATGTTGGCTTATTCTAGTCATGTTATTTACTTGTTGTTTTCTTTCTTCTGCTGTCTGTTTACTTACTTGTTCTGTTTAGGGGGTTATTTCCATCGTTGTTCTTGGGATTGTGGTCTCTTTTTTCTCTGTCTAGAATATCTTTTAGTGCTTTTTGCAATGCTGGTTTGGCACTCATGGAGTTCTTCAGTTGTTCTTTGTCCTGGAAATATTTTATTTCTCCATTGAATTTGAAGGATAGTTTTGCAGGGTACATTAGTTTGGGTTGGAAGTTGTTTTGTCTCAGAATCTGTAATATCTCACCCCAAGCTCTTCTTGATTGCATGGTTTCCATTGAGAAGTCTGCTGTGATTCTGATGGGCTTTCCTTTATAGGTGATCTGTTTCTTTTCTCTAGCAGCTTTTAACATTGTGTTCTTTTGCTGGATGTCTGGGATCTTGAATATTATATGTCTGTGTGTGGTTTTGTTTGGATTATGGCTCATTGGGGTTCTATATGCCTTGATTAACTGTACTTCAGTATCTTTTACCATGTTTGGGAAATTTTCTGCTATTATTTCAGCAAATATTCTTTTTATATCATTTGTGTTGTCTCCTGCTGTTTCACTAACTCCTATAAATCAAATATTATTTCTTTTTGCCTGATCTTGCAGCTGTTGGATTGATTTTTCTTGGATGCTTGATGCCTTTATGAGATCCTTCCTTTCATGTTCATTAGCTGCCATGCTGTCTTCAAGATCTGAAATTCTATCTTCTGCTTCATTTAAGTGGTTTTGCCAGCTTTCAATGGAAGTTTTCAATTCCTGGCAATCTCTTTGGATTTGTTTCATTCATGGTAATTCATTCCTAAATTGCTCTTGTATCGTTTCCATTTGTTTCCTATTTTCTTCTATTCTTTTATCTATTTCTTCTCTGTGTGTGCTGAACATTTCTTCCATTATGGTTTTTCAGTTCATTTTTTGTCTGAGAGATTATTTCTACTTTAACCTCTTTTGTGCCCTGATGGAGTCATTTCTTTACTTTGGATGTGATCGTTTCTGAGATTGCAGGTATGTGACTAATTTCTGCTTTAATCTGTTCTATGGCCTGATGGAGTTGTTTTGTTACTTCGGACGTAATTGTTTCATAAATTGCAGGTATGTGGCTTATTTCTGCTTTAATCTCTTCTATGGCCTGTTGGAGATGTTTCTTTATTTTGAATGCAATCGTTTCAGAACTTGCAGGTATGTGGTTTCTTGGTTCCCCTATATCCTCGCATCCAGGACTTGTTCTGGGTGGGGTTGTGTTCTGAGACTGTGTTTTGTTCTTCTGTCTTCCCATTTTTGGATATCAGATTCAAACTATTGAGCTATAAATTACCCAGGCAGTTCAGCAGGCAAAGGTCTGTTGCAACGGCTGCTCCAATGGCTTCTTCTCTTCAGGGGAATGTCCCTTAATCTTTCTACTAAGAGTTCCACTTTAAAGTCTGCTCAGATGCTGGTTTGTGGGGTGAGCTACTCCCTACTGAGAGACCTGGGTGGGGCATGTAAAAGCGCTCCCCCGCCTGCCCAGCAGTTCCTGCAGGTATGGGGACGGATCTCCTCCCCCACTCGGTGATCCGGTCGTGATGTGCAGATAGCTCACTTGTTTCAGAATCCGCGCAGGCAGGAAGGTTCCAAAGTGCCAATTTGTCATGCTACACCCACGATCCACCGCTCCGTGTTGCTGCTCTGTTTCCTCGCGCTCTCCAGGTCTGGAGGAGGGAGCAAGGTGCTCCACTCCTCTCTGCTCCTCACGCCACCTCGGCCTTTGACTGCAGGCCGCTGGGGGCCTTGGTGGCGGGGGCTGGGACTGGAGCGGGATCCTGGTTCACTGCTCAGATTTGCACAGCCTGTCCGAGGAGCGCGGGCTCCAAGACTGCCCTGTGCTGCAGCCGCTAAAAAGCCGATTTCTGGCTGCAGTCGCTGGTGAGCCGTGCAAGGTCGGGAGGTGGGAGAGTCCGCGCCGCCTGAGCCCCCAGGGCACTCGGACCCAGCCGAGCTGCCACCCACCCGCTGCGCCGAGCGTCTCTGGTGCCCAGCGCTCCGGGCTTTCCCACGTCTCGCCATGGCAATTTGGGCCGCCCCACCACGTCTCCGGCAGCACAGAGAAACACGTTTAGTTTGAACTGCCCAGCCAAGGTCCCGGCATTCGCGCTTTCCAAGCCTGTCTCGAGCTGGGAGTCTCTATCAGGGAGGATCCCTCCTTTGCTGCTCACCTGGTCGCCATCTTCCCGGAAGTCCCAGCATCTGTCTTAAGAACCAATTTCTGCCTACTTACTTGGCTTCTAGAAGATCTGACTATTCAGGGTCAGTGGTGGAAAACGAAATAATAACTGAAAGACAACCTTCCCTGCCACATTCTGGGCCCTTCCATTTTTTCCATTTTGCCCTAACATTACGGGACATGCACTTGCTTAAAACTTTCATTTGCTTTTCAGTGTCCCTAGTGACTTTTATCACCTTTAGCCACTACACACACACACACACACACACACACACACACACACACATACACACCACTGCCCTCCTCATGAGCCACCTTAGCACTGCATGTCCCTCTCTCCTCAGAAGCAGTGGTCACTTAGGAAAAAACAAGGGATGTTGGAGAAGTCAGTCATAAGTTAAAGCAATCTATTTGCTCATGTCAAAATGTTCCACAGAACATGTAAGGCAGACTTAACAATTTGCTCAACAATGCTGTGAGATTTGAATGTTTATTTCCCATGTTAGTTTCCCGAAGCAGTCAACTTTCTTGTCCCTTTAAAAGTTATTTTAAATAGTAAATATTAAGTGGGTCAAAAGAGGAAGAATTCTTCTCTGAGCAGGCCCAACCCTGTCACAGTGCTCTCTTTGGCTCATGCACCCAGTTTACTCAGAAAATGGCTCCCATTTCTTGGTCAAGCCATCATCAGTCCTAGAAAAGAATCTCTTCTGTCTTGTTTTTATTTGTACAAAAAATGGCTAAAATAGGACAATGCGATTTTATTTTACCCTAAATGGTGATTGCCATCTATTAAAACACTATTTTCCAAAAAATACAAGAAAACAAAATACAGGATCCAAAGACAGTGAGAAAGCGAGAGAAATAAAGTCTACTGAGTGATTAATCATGTGGGTAGCCAGTTAAGTCTCTGGTATGTTGCTAATTAGTTGTATCACAAAGCTCAAGATGAGTGGCTAGGTTTGATTAAAGAGCTGTCTGTCTTGGTTACTTTTTTCTTGTTGCTGAGACAAAATACCCAATGCCCAAAATGAAGGAAAGAAAGGCTTATTTAGCTTACAGGTTGTGGAGGTTTCAGTCCATACTTGGCTGGTTCTGAGACACAGTGGCACATGGCAGAAGGCAACAGTTCATGGCGGTGGGACACAGCAAAGCAACAAGCACAAGAAGGGAGGAATGGTGGCCAGCAGCCTCTTTATCTCCCTTATATGTACAAACTATCCGCCCTAGGGTGGGTACTGCTGTCACATCCATAATCCCAGCGAACTACCTGCCCTAGGGCACATATAGCTCTCACATCCATAATCCCAGCATTGGATCATGGATCAATCATAAACTCTAAAAGTCACCCCATAACTGCATGAGGATTTGGGGGGACATGCAGACACAAACCATAACACTGTCTGACCATCCAAACCCTGATGCTTGAGCCGCTTTCATAGAACAAAATGTGATTTCCCTGCTACGCTATTCTCTTTCATCCAGCTGTGATTTCTCAGCCCCGATACCTGGACCTAGGCACGTACCCCACTCACATCCAGAGAGCACAGTCTCTAGTGGGGCTCTGTAGTCCATGGGGAAGGACGTGGTCTTCAGTTCCTGGGCTGTGGGAGGGCCTGCTGACTGTCTTCAAGATGCTGGCTCAGTAGGGGTAAAAATCTGCTTTATAGCCACTTCATTACTCAATGGAATTCATCAACTTTATAAAAGGATTGATAATATTCAGAACAACGATGTTCTTAACTTTACTATGGAATTTGCCTTCATGGTGTCCTTCAAGTTTGTTTTTTCTTGGTTAAGTTTTACCATTTTTAGTCATTATTTTTGGTACCAGGAATAGAACTCACAACCTCCCACTTGGCAGACAAATGCTTGTGCCACTGAGTTACATCCTCAGCTTGTTTTTAGTCATTTTAATTGTCTTCCCAAATGAAAACATCTGTGTTCTTCATAGTACAAGTTTAGGGTGATCTGGACCTCGCACAAGGGAAACGAGATATAAGAGACCCTTTCTGTTCTGCACTTCTACTTTGGATCTGTGTACAAAATTTTTATTTATTTTAAGCTTGTTTAAATATTACTGAATTCTGTGTCTAACTACTCAGCATATTGATGAGTCCGGCAGTGCTGTTACAGTTCCTCTGGGGCTGCTGTGGGATAGAAACCAGGTGGGAGATGCTGGCGGGACAGCTGCAGCACAGCGTTTAGTTCAGAGTCAGATTCCCATCTAGGGTGTTTAGGCCATGGTGGACATTGTGGATATTGTGTCCACTCTGGGTGTCATGTTTCAAAGGGGTGGCACCAAATCAGACTCATCTAGCAAAGGTCGGGAAAGAGAGTCAGGTTGGGCCATTTTGTTCTTAGGGAATAGCTAAGGTCCTGACAAAAAGGTCAAAGTGGATATGGAGTGGTGAAACATGGTGTCTGTCTTCACATGGTGGGGTGAAAGGATTCTTGTCCACTATGACATCCCCAACACATAGCACAATGCCTGTTAAAAAACCATAAACTGGTGTGGCAGTGCATGCTTCTAATCCCAGCACTCTGGGAGGCCAAGACAGGAGGATTGTGAGTTTGAGCCCAGCCTGGACAACTTAGTGTCTTAGTGACACCCTGCTAAAAAAAAAGGTGCTAAAAAAATGTAAAACATAGCCAGCAACAACATCAGTCCACATTTTTTGAATACTAAATATGTGCCATCACAGTAACAGGGCTTTTCTTATCTTTCTGCAGTTAGACGTGGTTATTGTCCTCAGTTCCCAGTTGAGGAAACTCAGTTTAAAGGAGGCACCTCCGCCAGAGACCCACGATGATCCCCAACCTAGGAAGAGCAAAGGACAAGCCCAGACTCTGGTGCTTCTCTCTGTGCTGCCGCCCTGTAGGACATTCTCTGCATGCCACAGCGAGTGACTGAATCGCAGCGCTTTTGTCTTTTCACTTACCGCTGAAGAACTGAGGGCTGGGAACCCAAGGTTATCCATTGTTGTGCACCTCCAGGGAGAAAGCCTGAATCCATCTCTGTTGAATCACAGCTTGTTGATTACCAGGCCCTGTCACCTCCCTCATCAAAAAAACTCAGATGTTTTTGTGGTCAGGGTGGGACAGAGCACTGTTCTTTCAAATCTGAATCTCCTTTACCTTATCACGTGCTTAACTTTGGAGAACCAGAGACTTCCTTGGTCACATCCCCAGTACCTGTGAGGCTCTCACCTGGGCCTCCGCTCTCTCTGGGTTCTACCTGCCTAGCTAGCTGATCTTTTTTCTTGTTACAGGGATAAGCACAAGCTCAGCTTTCCAAGAGTTTGTGTCAAAGTCATGGTATCAGATGACCTAGTGCTAAGTGATTCACCTCTGGACGTTTAACTCTTCCCTGTAAGAATTGTATGAATAGAACAGATATGGTCTACAGGTCACAGATTAGCCATCAGAGTCTCAAAGAGGCTAAGCAACTTCAAGGTCACACTACTAAATAATAGGTGGGCAATCTGGGTTAATTATCATCATAATAATACACATATTCCTTCTACTCTGTTCTCCCAGACAGCATTGTGCTGGTCCTGTGTGCCTGCCACTGTATGCTTCTCACACTCCTCATCTCACAGGCCACCTTTTTTCTTTCCACTGTGTGAAGAACCAAAAACCCTCAAATTCACCAGAACACCACTGGGTAAGTTCCACCATTAACATTATACTTTATATATCAACATGCCCTCAAAGCTCATGTGCTCATAGCAAGGGCTTAAGGAGGTGCTACCTGTTGGTGGATTAGTCTATTGACCACTGACGAGGTTATAGCTAATGTGGTGTTGGGAGGTGAAGCCTGGTCAGAGGAGCTGTGTTACCATGGGCACGACCTGGAGGAGACAGTAGATACATATTCCTCCTCCTCCCTTGATTGCTACCTGCTTCTGTGAGCTGCTGCTCCTCCACCAGGCCCCTCTGCCATGCTACCCAGCCTGGGATCCTGCTAATCATGGATGGAAACCTTTACAGACTGTAAGCCACATAAACTTATCAGTGTCAGGTATTGTGCCCAGCAAGGAGGAAGTAACTAAGACACTTTTCATCACTCACAATTCAAGTAAAAGCTCATTAAAAAGTTAAAATATAAGTCACCCAATTCTTAGAGATAGGAATCAATCATTAATCAAGGAAATCAAGGCTTCTGGAAATGAAGTGAGTTTCTGTGCTGTTTATCTGGTATTGAGAAAGCTGGGCCTTACTTCCAGGGCCTTACAATTTGACACACATATTTTCAAAGAGGAGCAGATAGGGAATCTAGATGTTAGTATGTGAGGATTACACAGTGATAAGAAATACTTAAGAAATCTGTAAAAGGTGTGAAAGCTCATAAACTATCACTAGAGTCTTAGAAAGAATAAACAAAAAATTTTAGTGAGTTGTCTGATATTATGGCTAAATTCATCTTTTTAGATACACACGCACACACACACACACACACATAGTAGTTAAATTGCTACTCTCGGTTGAGGACATGTAAAAATTAAAGTGAGTGCATCTTTAGAAGAAGGGTGTGCTGGGCATGAGCACATGTAAGTGCATGTGTGTGTGTGTGTGTGTGTGTGTGTGTGTGTGTGTGTGACTCTGCTTCTTAGACCCTTTGATGCATTTGGTGCCCAGTGAGTGCGTTCTGGGACAGAAGTTAGACAACTGAGCACCTGCTTCCCACAGTGTGGACCTAGGGAACCTGGTGGAAAGGACCAGACCTGACCACAGAGTGCTGGAAAGCGAGGCCCCCAAAGAGTCTAGTGGTCACGAACAGAAATTCACTTGGAGGAGAGAGCAGTCCATGGTGCCTTCTGGATTTGTATCTCAGAGTCTATTTCCCAAGCTCAGACTTGTGTACCCATCCTGATGCCTCCATCTCACCTTTCACTGGCTCCCATATTGCCCAGAAGGGAAGGCTGCACTTTCCTGGGGCCTCCAAGGATTTGAGGTCTGGCCTTGCTTGTTCCTGCTGTTCTCTGCCTGGGTTTCTCTGCTCCAACCCTAGTGGCTCCCACGTTCCTCTGTGATGGCAGGCAGCTCTGACCACAGGACATTTGTATTGGCCCCTCTCCTGTCTCAGTCTCTCTCCTGGATGGGCACAGTGCTGGCTGTCCTGCTTCAGACCTCGGGCAGCATCTCCCCAGGAAGGCTGTCCAGCAGCCACCCGCTCAGTAGGACCAGGTGAATCCTACTGTGCCCCACTTCCCTAGATACTCATTTCTCCTCTTGCTTTGTTCTTTTACTCATCACTGTCTGACATATCACACACACACACACACACACACACACACATGCATGCACATGCACACTCACAACATGCACACACACACTCCCTAGCTTTTTTGTTTGGCTTCCCCCCCTAGAATATGAGCCATTGTACCCTCTGCCTGGAATGCACAGCGAGTGCCTAATGGGCTCCTGCTGATAAATGAAGGACTAGAATAGGGAACTGAGTGCATGACCTTCACCAACCCAAAGATCTAAGTGATCCTAGTGATTCTTCAGCAGGGAAAGTGGAGTGCTGGTGATGCCAGGGTCTCCCAGAGCTCACAGGTGCACCTCTGATGGCAACACCACACAGTCCAGCCAGGGACTCTGAACAGAGGGCAGTTCACAGCCTTCAAGTCTCCTCTGGGCCTGGCAGGCCACAGCACTGAGTGAACCCCGAGGTGTGGACACACACCACTAGGAGATGTGTTTGTGATCCAAGTCATGTTGTGATTAGGTAATACAGTGTATTCACACTGTTTAAAATGCAAAAGCCACAAGTGGTACATGGGGGGGTCTCCCTCATATCCTATCCGTGGTCACCCAGAGGAACTCTGATGCCGTGTGGTGCTAGTTCCTCCCAGCTTCTGGAGCTGCTTTGCGCATGGCTAAATGAAGACAGACAGAGACACACCTCTCCTCTCTTTTTCACATATAAGATATTATAATATTGCTCTGCATCATGCCTGTACACTTGTCTTTGCAAGAGGTGATAACATGCAGAGGAAAGGGTGAAACCTTTGTATTGTGTATGATGAAATTTTACTCTTGTATGTACCTGTGGAATCCTCACCTGAAGCAAGTTGCATGTTTCCAGGCCCCCAGAATCTCCTTTCTCTCTTTCTGTTCTCCACAGAGATACCTGCCACTTCTACCTAAGCCTTGATCACCATAGTTTCCTATCTCCTGGTCACGAATGCCATAAAAATAGAGTCAAGTAGTGCATTCTACTGTGTCTGTTCTGTGTGAAACTGTATACTTTTTGCATAAAATTATAACTTGGTTGCATTTCACAAGGTAAGGGATAAGGGATGTACAGAACCTGTCATCCCTTCTTACTGCTGTGTGGCATTCTGCCACAAGCACTCTCTTTGGTGTATTTCACCACCTCCTCCCGATGTGGACTGAGCTCAAGATAAAGCAAACACGAACCCAGGTGCAGGTTTACCTGTATATTCAGTGTATATAAGCTGAGTCACTGCACTGGGCCAATGGTCATGGAGCTGTGTAATTTTGTTATGTGTTTCTATTTCGTCCTCCAATAATATGGGAGTGCTTGTTTCCCACACCCCCACTACCTATATATTCTTCTCATCTTTTCATAGTTTCAGTTTAAATTATAAAAATATTTGATAGTCTAGAATTTATTTTGGTGTAAGAGATGAAGGAAGGATCCATCATCCCCTCCCCCAATTGCATTTATCATCACTAATTCTGAGTATTCATGAACTTATTTTTCCCTCAATTTATGTAATTCCCTATGCGCTTGGGTTTATGCAGTGATTGAACATTGTTCTATTTATATGTGTACCAGTTTAAATGATTGTAGCTTTAGTATGTCTAACACCTAGAAAGCTTTTATGTGGATATATTAATTATTGGGTTACTCCTTTTCCTTCTAATAAAGGTAATATTCTGCATTGTGATTAGTTATAAAATGAAAGTGACCATATTTATACCTCAAACTTGGGAAGCAGAACTCAGTGGCTAGAGAATAAAATGTAGCAATAAGAGGGATCTTGGACTAAGATTCTGAAGTACTATATATTCCCTTTGTTTTCCTTTCCTGTTGTTCCTCCCCCAGCATGCATATGTGCTAGCACATGCATACACACACGCGTGCACACACACACACACACTCAGCAAAATGACTTCCTGGGGCAGATAGCTAGAGGTGAACTGTGGAGGGTCTTCCCTGACCCCTTCATTTTTTGAAAGTGGTAATATAAATAACAATTTATGAGATCCGGGGAAGATGGCGACCAGGTGAGCAGCAAGGGAGCGAACCTCCTTAATAAACACCACCAGCTCAAGACAGACTTGGC
>PVLD010008797.1:0-81369 GCA_004027595.1 Dinomys branickii | reverse complement strand
AACTTACAGGTATGTGATTTCCTGGTTCCCCTGTATCCTCGCATTCAGAACTTGTTCTGGGTGGGGTTGAGTTTTGAGACTGCGTTTTGTTCCTCTGTTTTCCCATTTTTGGGTATCGGATTCAAAATGTGGAGCTATAAATTCCACAGACAGTTCAGCAGGCAAAGGTCTGCTGCAGAGGCTGCTCCAATGGTTACTTGTCTTTGGGAGAATGTCCCTTAAGCTGTCTGCTGAGATTTCCGCTTCTACTCCCTACCCCAAGACCTGGCCGGAAAGAAGGAAGGTATGAACAAGGACATACAAATACTTCTTTGAGGTCCTGGTTAGACTTCTTTTGGGTATACCCTTAGGTGGAGTCATACATGGCAATTCTATTGTTAACTTTTTGGGAAATTGCTCTACTGCTTGAGAGTGGCTGTATTAGCTCACATTTACGCCAACAGCACACAATTTCAATGTCACTGTCATTTACGTTTGTTTGTTTTTTTTGAGACAGGGTCTCACTATGCAGTTTAGGCTGACCTTAAACTCACTTTGTAGCCCAGGCTGGCCTTGAACTTGCAACGATCCTCCTGCCTCAGCCTCCCAAGTGCTGGGATTTACAGGTGTGCACCACCATGCCTGGCACTATCATTTCCAGTAATTATTTTTCTGGCTTTGGTTTACTTTTCTCTAAGGACTATGGTGATACCGAGAACCTCTCCTGTGCTTATTGCTCATGTACATCTTTGGAAAAATACATATTCAAGTCCTTTGGCATTTTTAAATTGAGCTGATAGTTTCTGGCTAAGGTATAGTTCTTTATGTATTTTGGGTATGAACTCTGTATCAGATATGATTTCCAGGCAGATGTGATGGTGCATGCCTGTAATCCCAGCACTCCAGGAGGCGGAGGCTGGAGGAATCACAAGTCTGAGCCCACCCTGGGTAACTCAGTAACTAACTCAAAAATAAAAAATAAGACGGGCTGGGTGTAGCTCAGTGGAAAAGCCTTGGCTCCAGGACCACACATACTCAAAAGAAAAGGGTGTATGGTTTGTAAATACTTTCTTTCATCCTATCCACTGCTTTTTCAGCTTATTATCTTTTGATACACAAAAGTTTACAATTTTGATGCAGTCCATTTTTTAAAAAAATATCTGTAAGCCTTTAAGATGTTAAAAGATAAAAACAGTTATCAGTCTTCTCTGTATTACTGTTATGCTGTGTCTGCATGTACCCCAGTCGTACAGTATTTGCCTCTTTTGTGACTGGTACATTTCACTTAGCATCATCTCATGCAGTCAATGGGGCGGGCTCCTAGAGTTTCTGATTCATCCAGGGTCCAATGCTGGGATTGTTAGTGTGCATGCTACACCTGCCCCGGGGCAAGCTGCCCGCGTACAATACAAAGGAGGGAAAGAGGCTGCTGTCACTCTCCTCGCTTTTTGCTCTTGTTGCTTTTGCTGTCACTATGAACTGCTGCCCTCTGCCATGTGCCGCTCCACCTTGAAGCCCGCTGCCTATGGACTGAAACCTTCATGAACTGTGAGCTAAATAAATCTTTCCTTCCCTAATTTTGGGCATTGGGTATTTTGTCTCAGCAACGAGAGAAAAGTAACTAAGACAATTACCAACACTACAAAAATCAGGCCAAATTTTAGATTTTAGAACATTTTAAGTGTACTATATAAAGGTAGCTGAAAGTTATAATAGATACTAAACACACTCAGGAAGAATGCATACGTTCTACTACTACCCTGTATAATACTTAAGTTCTTACTTTTAAAATGGAACTCTTCTATATTTTAAAGTAGAAAGTATGTAGTCACTGAACATCTGAGTAGCTACTACTGGGAGATATAAGAAAATAATGGTTATCACAGTATTAAGAGTAGCGTTCTGGCACACATTTGTAATCCCAGCACTCGGGAAGCTGAGGCAAGTTTAAGGAAAGCCTGGGATACACCATGAGCAAGGCTAGCCTGAATCACATATTGAGACACTGTCTCAAAAAACCGACACCCCCACCCAAAAAAAGCAGGGCTCTGGAGTCCAACGGTTTAATTTGAAATCCTGGTGCCACCACTTCCTTGCTGGGGGACCCTAAACAGGTTAGTTAACCTCTTCGGATGTCCTGTTCTGTGTGTTCTTTGTTCCTTTTCTGGCTGTCCATCTCTCTCTCTCTCTCCTGTCAGGGTCTGGCTGTGCTGCCAAGGCCGGACTCACACCCAACACTGTCCCGCATCAGCCTCCGAGAGCTGGGATCCCAAGTGTGCACTACTGCACCTGTCTCCTGCCCTCCTCGTGGCATAACCACTGTACTCTCTGGTGGGTATGATAGGGACCACAGGAGCTCATGTTGTAAAGGTCAAGCACACTGACTGGCACTTACCTGTGTTAGGCTGTGATGACAGTACAATGATGAAGAACTAACACAGCGACGCGTACGCACACAGACAGTAAAGCAAATGGTGTTTTCCATAAGGTAATGGCAACCACCAACCTAAAACTAGAAGGTCACAATAGTACCTGAAAAAAAACAATGCTACTGTCCAGGCCAAAAACACTTCAAAAATGTTACCTTGAAAACTAAACCTACAGAAAGAGGCTGCTATTTTCACTGAAAGGTAATATGGGTAATGGGCAAGGTGTTGAGCCCACTGATAACTATGGCAAAGTTCTCAACCTTTAAAGATGGTCACTGGGCTGGGGATAGCTCAGTGGAATAAGTGCCTGCCTGGCAAGCGCAAGGTCCTGAGTTTGATCCCCAGTACCATCAAAAACATAAAAAATAGTAATAATAAAAAAAACAGCGCTACTGTCCAGGCCAAAAACACTTCAAAAATGTTACCTTGAAAACTAAACCTACAGAAAAAGAGGCTGCTATTTTCACTGGTCATTACTGTGACTACTCAGTATAATTATATTACAGAGGGAAGACCACGTAAAACATGGGAGGAAAATGGCTATGTGAAAGCCAAGAAGAAAGGCTATTAAAAATACTATCTCTGCATATACTTTATCTTTTCTTTTGTTTTTTGAGACAGGATCTTACTATGTAGTTTACGATGGCCTTGACCTATGTAGCCCAGGCTGGCCTCAAACTCATGGTGATCCTCCTGCCTCAGCCTCCCAAGTGTTGCTATTAACACGTGTACCGCCACGTCTGCTACCTGCTCACACCTTCATCTCAGACTTTTAGTATCTACAACTCAGAAAAAAGACATTTCTTTTTGAGCCACTCATACCAAAAGAAATATAAATTTTACATACTTTTTCCAAGTGTATTATATATGCATTTATATCAATATATTAATGCACTTCTGTATTAACAACATACATTCATGTTAGCATGTATCAATGGCATTCAGAAATGGCAGGCAGCAGCTCCTCCCTTAGTAGAGCAGAAGCTGCACTGCCGAAGCCTCTTACCGGCCTCTCCAGGGTCGTCCTCACGTAACATGACCACGCTGGCCTCCTCCGCAACACTGCCGGGCTCTGCTTTTGTGAAGAGCCCCACGCGCCGCGCTGCAAATGCAGCTGCCCAGTTACTGTCGTCCAGACTCATCACCTAGCAGCAAAACCCACCGATGAGGAGGGGGACTCCAACGAGGGAATGAACACTTAGCAGTAAGAAAGGCTTTTACGGACTTCTAAAACAACTTCTTACATGGTTCACCTTTGAAAGCCAATGGGTTACTTTGTTAAGGAAATTACCGGTTTTTAAATAGTTTTCTTCTGTGTACTACTCCACACTTTTTAAAAAGGCCAATGAAGGTAACACTTTGTAAAATTCAAGCTGACATTAATAGATTATAAAATAAAGTTCTACACGTATGTTATTTTAAATTTTTCACCAAGGATATAGCTCAACGGCACAAGTGCCTGCCTGGCAAGTGCAAGGTCCTGAGTTCAATTCCCGGTACCAAAACAAACGAAAAACAAAAACAACAAACAAAATACCTCAACATAAAGTTTAAAAAAATATATAACAGAAAAACCCCAAACAAACAAAAAAATAAATAATATTTTCACCTCTGGGAAGCCGTATGGGACAGATGACCCAGCCTCTTCAACAAAAGAACAGCAATAAAGGGAAGAAGGAAGGCTTAAAAACATCAAGCCAGCACCTGTTGGACATGCTCGCTTTATGTGGACCCTGACTTAAACAAACAACAAGAGCCAGGTATGGTGGGGTGCACCTGTAACCCCAGCCTCAAGGCTGAGGCAGGACTGCTGAGAGTTTGAGGCCAGCCTGGGTTATGCAGTGGGTTCAAAACAAACAAAACTCCAAAACAAACAAGAACCCCCCATAAGACAAAAGCAAACCCAAATAAACAAAAATCCAAACACAATAATTAAAAGAAAGAAGCTAACAAAACAGGAAACCTCAAGGAATCAAGAACTGGGAACTCATCTTACTGAAAAGTTTTTGCACATCTAAAGAAATCACCAGCAGAGTAAAAAGAAAACCACAAATTGGGAAAAAATGTTAGCTGGCTGTCCCTTGGACAAAGGTCTTCTATCTAGAACATATAAAGAATTAAAAAACATCAACCTCCCCAAATTCAAAGACCCAATCCTAAAATGGGCATCTGAGGTGAATCACACTTCTCAGATAAAGAAATACAAATGGCAAATAAATACATGAGAAAATGTTCAACACATCATTACTCATTTTGAGAAATGCAAATTAAAACAACGTTGAGATTTCATGTTACCCCAGTAAGAATGGCCAGCATTAAGAAATCAACCAATAACAAATGCTGGTGAGGCTGCGGAGAAATCGGAATTCTTCTCTACTACTGCTGGGAATACAGACTGGTGAAACCACTGCGGAAATCAGTTTGGAGAATCCTCAACAAACTAGGTGTCTTAGAGGTCCCATTCAACCCAGCTATTCCCCTTCTGGGTATTTTCCCAAAAGATCTGAAAACATCGTATCACAGCAATATATGTGCACCCATGTTTATAGCAGCACAATTTGTAATAGCTAAATCGTGGAAGCAACCCAAATGTCCATCCACTGAGGATTGGATAAAAAAACTGTTGGATTTTTATATAATGGATTACTCAGCTATAAAGAAAGACAAACTTGAGGCTTTTATAGGTAAATGGTCACAACTAGAGATCATACTCATTAAGTGAAATAAATCAGACCTGCATGTGTAAGCAACATATTGTATCACTAGTGTAAACCTGAAAGTGTGAATATAAATTAGGAGATATGATGGACATTGTGAAATGAAACAAAACTGCTCAAAAGTAAAGAGCAACTGGGATGAGGGGAAAGAGAAAAGGAAGAAAGGGATAATTATGCATGTATGTATGTATATGCAGGATAGCTAACATAGTTGTACTACTGCTCTCGCTTTTTTGTAAGGATCAGTTAATGATTAACTCTTTGATCAATCTTACATGTCTGTATTTGTTTTCCTTAGTGTAGACTTTGAAGTTATCAATATGTAATACAACAACGATTGTTAATTCCCCATCACCTTGTCTGTAATTTAGCTTTGATTGGACTATTCTTGTGCTACTTTGTAAGTGGCTGTCTGTTTCTTAATGTTTTCATTCTTTTACTTTTAAAATAAAAAAAAAGGCAGGACACTTAATGAAATACATTTTATAGTAACTACAATGGTATACCACATAACATTTTGGTTAGCAACAGACCACATATGTGACAGCAGCGCCACAAGATTAGTAATGCTGTCGCCACCTTAGTGTGCTAAGCACACTTACGATGTCCACAGGATAAGAACAGTGAACAATGCGTTCTCCAGAGGCATCCTTGTCATTACGTGACGAGCGCCTATATACACACCCTTGAAATGATAAAGGAATTGTCTATGTATGTGCTGGTCAGATATGTCATACTGTGCTTATGCTAGAGCACCCGTTACGTCGCAAGGGTACATTAGGGAACAATGCTATCTGGGCCTTCCACGGTAATACAGGGGAAGTGTGCACAGACATGGATGAATGGAATTAGTTACCACTACCAAATAGTGGTAAGTCTTGAAGTTTGGCAATGGGCACACAGGGACTTACTGAACTGCTCTGACTTTTAGACATGTTTGAAATATCCCTAATAAAAGTTATCTTTTATTGAAAATCCAGACATGAGCAACAATAAAAAATGTTATTTTTAAATCAGTCTAAACTAGAGTTGGGTGCTGAGAATCTATGTGTTCAGGAGGATTGTAACTCTGGGCTTTGCAGAGCTTAGTTTCTGCTACTGGAAAATGTTTACTAGTTCACTTCTGAGTAATCTGAAGATCAAATTACAAATCTTTTCTTTTGTGTTTTGAGACAGGGTCTCTCTATGTAACCAGGGCAAGTCTTGAGTTTGTGATCCTCCTGCCTCAGCTCCCCAAGTACTGAAATTACAGGAGTGAGCCACTGGGCCTGGCTTCAAAGTAAAAATCCTGCCAGGCATGGTGGCGCATACCCATAATCCCAGCACTCTGGAGGCTGAGGCAGAAGGATCCTTGCAAGTTTGAGGCCAGCCTGGGCTACAAAGTGAGCTCAATGCCAGCCTCAACTGTATAGCGAGACCCTGTCTCAAAAAAGACCCTCCCCCAAAAAAGTAAAAATCTTAAACAGCAATGCTATTTCATTTTCAGAAAAATACTTTAGCAGGGAGTGGTGGTATAAGCCCATAATTCCAGCATTCTGGGAGGTTAAAGGAGGACTGCAAGTCTGAGCCCAGTGTGGGCAACTTAGCAAGATCTTGTCTCAAAAGAAATCAAAAGAGGATTGGGGATACAGCTGATGTGAACACCTTGAGTTCAAATCCCAGTATCACAGAAAAAAAGAGAGACAAACTTTGGTCAACAACCAAATCTTGGGTGCACACATATGGTAAGAGAATTAACCAAGAAAATAATTTTACTTACTTCAGGGTAACCTACATCCCAGAGTCCTTTCATGGCTGACCTTGAAATTGGCAAAATAAATCCAGAAAATACCTTGGACTACAAAAGTAATTTGCTGCCAAAATAAACCAGCTTCATAAGCAGAGCAAAATACACAATGACTAAATCATCAATAGCTATTAACACTAAAAATCCACAAAACTATAATAAATTCTGTGTGTGCATGAGTGAGTGTGTGTGTGTGTGTGTGTGTGTGTGTGTGTGTGTGTTTTGCTGGGGACTGAATCCAGAGACTTATACATGCTAAGCACACACTGTTCTACCAAGATACATCTCCAGCCCCAATATAATAAATTTTAAAGATGGATTTGACGCTGGGGGTGTGGCCTAATGGCGAAGCACTTGCCTATCGTGTGTGGACCTGGGTTTGATCCATAGCTCCAAAGGAAAAAAACACAAAAGATGGACTTAACATTCCACAATAAGAGAGAGGTTTATCGGGAAAACATTTCCTTTCAGAAAACACCCAATTTTGACAAATGCAAAAGTGTGCGCATAAAAATTTCTGTGATTTAATACATCACAGAGCCAAAGACAGTGGAGACATTTTAGTTTTGTTTTTGGAACTAAATGTGCCATTCTACTCTCCTATAATAAAACTCCGTTTCCTTCTTTTCAGACATAATGCTTTCTTTTTCTATAGGTATTTCTAATATCAAAGTGAAGCAGTCTACATTACTTTACGTAACACTTTTTCTGCAACTTTCAATTATGTACCAAAGGAAAACAACAAGTTCTTCGGTTTTTTGTTGTGGTTTTTGTTTTTTGAGATAGGGTCTTGCTATAATTCAGGTTGGCCTTGAACTCACAGTGATCCTCCTGCCTCAGCCTCCCAAGCGCTGGGATTATAGGCGTGCATAACCAGGCCTCATCTACTTTTCCCTAAATTTTCTTTTATCTCCTTGAGTAGAAAAAGCAATCAAATTCTCCTGTACTTTCACAACACAGATCACTTCTTTTTTTTTTGGTCTTTTTGAGACAGGGTCTTGCTTTGCAGTTCAGGCTGGCTTTGAGCTCGCTTGTAGCCCAGGCTGGTCTCAAACTCACAACGATCCTCCTGCCTCAGCCTCCCAAGTGCTGGGGTTGCAGGCGCGTGCCCCCGCGCCCAGCCCACAGGTCACTTCTGTCACCAAATGACCGAGGGCTTTCCTACACATGAGGAAATCAACTCAGCAGCGGGTACCAGCTGGGTGTCTTCTAACTCAATTGTGACTTTACTGTCAGATCCCACAGGCAGACAATGCTTTTCTTCCACATTGTATCTTTTCATCTATTACTCAGAGTGTTCTACTTTTTCATGCTTCAAAACTGGGCTTAGGGGCCAGGCATATAGCTCAGTGGCATGAGTGCCTGCCCAGCAAGTATAAGGTCCTGAGTCAGTAAACTGGCAGATGAAAAAAAAATTTATATATAGTCTATCTAAATGTCACTGACGTCAACTTCTACTGTGACATGAGCTACTAAAGGTTTGTTTTTAAGTGTCTAGCCAATTATGTCAATCCATATATCCTAGAGTTACTTTTTAGAATATGAGTTCAATTTTCATTAAAAGGCTTTTAAGCCACACAAAAAAGGAGAAATTTTTAGCACTGATTTATACATACCATAGACAGATTTCCCAAAAACCCTGAAGACTGTGTAAGCTGAGGAGACCGACCTTCTGTTCCCAAAATGCAGGAAATATCTGGATGTTTCGGTAAGCTTCGGTTTGGAGTGACTACAAATAAGGGGTTAATAAAAGAACGCAAGATGTATGAGCACTGGTCATCAAAACCAAGCATGCAGACCAAATAAATACTAACCAAATAAATATTCTAACCAAATAAATACTCTGTTAACATTTCCATGATACAAAGGTTTAATGTTTTTTTCTCAACTTGAAATTCTGGTGTTATTGAGCCAATCAGGGAAAAGTTTACTACAAAGAGAGCTGTTTCATTGTAATATACTGAGCAGTTAAAAGAAGAGACATTAACTAATGGCCCTTTCATATTCTAACTTTATAAAGAATGCGGAATCAGCACAGCGTAGCAGACTTGTGCTTTGGTAAACAAGGCTATCCTTTGAATGGAGCTTATTACCCATATTGTTTTCTAAGTATCACTTTCAGCTTTGGTAAAATAGAGGTAACAAGTATTTATGTCATAGTTACTATATATTTATGTGAAATACAATACCTTTTCATGATACCAGTTTAACAAAATAACTATAATCATTATGATTTGTGTTTATTTGTTGATATTGTAACTAAATATTTATTTATGTAGTCTGTTTGAGACAGGGTTTCACTATGCAGTTCAGGCTGGCCTTGAACTCACTTTGTAGCTCAGGGTGGCCTCAAACTAGCAGGAATCCTCCTGCCTCAGTCTCCTCAGTGCTAGGATTACAAGTGTGTGCCACCACACCCAGCTATGTAACCAAGTACCATACATGTCAGCTACTATTATAACTACATTACTGTTATTATTAAATAGTTTTCTCCTCAATATTGGGGACTGAACTGAATTCAGGGCCTTTGCACTGAATTACTCAGGCAGGGTTCAAATTTATAAATCTTCCTGACTCAGCCTCCCACAGAGCTGAGATGATAAATGGTGTCCAGTTTATTAAAAATTTTAAGAGCAAAAAAGTCTTACAAGGCTGTCGAAATAAGCTAGGAGTTCGAGGAATCATCTGGTTTCTTGGTGTAGTACTGGCAAGATTTTCATCATGGGAGGCTCGAACTTTAGGAAGGGTTAAGAAAAGTGTTCCATGTAGAAAAGAAATCACTGAAGTTACAATTAACTACAGTATTACTACACAAAATATGTGAATACATTTTTTGAAGAGCTAAGATTTTATGGCTAACCTATGCAAAGAATAACTAATTTTCTCAGCCATTGAAATTCTCAGGTCTCAGTCTTAACTGTACATTGTACATTGGCCAAAGAGCTCTCAAGTAGAAAATGGAAATTAAACCTCAACACATACTACTCATAATACGACAGTTATGAAACAATATCCTGTTTCAAAGGGCAACGTAAGTTGTAATCGCATTGAATTTCATTGATAGCGTTATACTTACTGATAGAAACCGAGACCCCACATGGAACCAGACCAGACCTTCTGACATGAGAGAAGTCTTTATTGGGGGAGGGACAGAGCAGCAGGCTACCTAGCGGACCAAGGTAGCCCCGAGCTGAGGAAAGCGTGGGCCTTTAAGCTCTTTTTTTCTGGCGGGGTGGGGTGGGGTAAGGAGATGTTCCTGGTCCAGAACAGCCCGAGCCCTGAGTGGCTGGGAGGGTGTCCAGGCCAGAAGCCTGAACAGCAGGAGCTGCCTGTGTCAGAACGACCAGAGCAGATGAACTGCCAGAGCAAAGGAGGGCAGGGATAGCTTTGTGGCCGAGCGGAACTGAAGTGGAACAGGTAAGGGAAGGAGAGAAATATTGAGAGTTAAAGTTTTCCCACGAGGGGGGTGAGGCTGGCTGCCTTGTGACTTGTCCATGGAGTGAACAAAACTAGTTTCTACAGTATTTTATTACAGCTAATGTTTAATAGTCCTCATAAACAGAAAAATTCTACAATGATTCAAAATATGCAGCAGTTTACACACTCCCCCAAATACAAAGGATACTTAAAACCCTTTTTTGAGCACTCTGCTTCCGTGCAGTCCGTGTTACCTCGGGCTCTCTGATTACAGGGGACAACATCTCTCCAAAGCCACTCCTAAAATAATAGTTAAGATTTTTTTAATGCAATATTTCCAGGCAACTTTATCATCACAATTGGTGCAAAACTCCTTGAGTCATTCCAATAGCCAAGGTTTAGGTCTTGTTGCCAAGTGTGACCTCTTGGCTCCAGATCCTGCTTATCCCTCAAGTCCCACTCCGGTCTTTCCTACAGAGTTCTTTGATTTTCTAACACTCATAATGTTTTGTTTTGTGTTTTTTGAGGGAAGGTTTATTTTTTATTTAAAGAGAAAAAACCAAACATGATACACAATTTCAAAACAAGATAGGAAATTAACAATGGTTCTTATATTACACATTATCTTCAAAGCCGTTGCTCAGACTACCAGATATAGAGATGCAAAACTGATCAGATAACATAAGCACTAACTGTTCCTTTCACTGAGTAGAAATCAGTAGTACAGTTATGTTAGCTATCTTGTGTATATACATGTACAGTTATAAATAACTATATGTACATGTATATAATATATATATTTTTTCTCCATCTTCCTTTTTTCCTTCCCCCCCCCCAGTTGTTCCCTCCTTTTGAGTAGTTTCAGAAAAGGTTTATTTCGCCTCACAATTTGTACAGGTTTTAGCTCATAGTTGCTTGGCTGCAGGGCAGGCAGAGGACCACTGCAAAGCGGGCGGGAGGCAGCAAGGCAGCAAGGTAACAAACGAGCAAAGCTGAAGACAACAACAGCTCTCTTTTATATTTCATCCACAGACACGGCCCCTAGGGCAGGTAGCACTCACACACAGCGAGCACCCTTAATCCCGCCATCCTGCCGTCACAGATCCATCAGGGACAGTACCACACGCAAAATCTCAGCATCACGCCCCCTAGACCCCAACACCACCGCTGAGCAATCCCATGGGCTTTAGGGGAACATTCAAGTACAGCCAGTAACGCTCTGCCCTTGGCCCCGAAAGGTTCATGAGCATCCCTTTATGCACAAGGGATTTAGTCCAGGAGTTGGCCCCGTCCTAACAGCTTCAGCACTGCTGAAAAGTCCACGTCCAAAGTCTCTGAGATTTAAGGCAAACTTACCTGGAAGCCCCTGTACAAACGAAAAAAATTTACACTTACAACAGACAATGACACAAGATAAACATTTCCATTCTACAAATACAGATAGGAAAGAATAGGACCAAAAAAGGCCAAAATCCAGCAGTGCAAACATTAATCCCATAGTGCATGTCCAGCGTTTGGTGCCATCTCTGGCAAGGTGTCAAGTGGCTTGGGTGGCTCTGCCCTTGGGTCACTGCCAGCGGCTTTAGCGGCCATGGCTTCTCTTACCACGTCGCTCAATCCTTACACCTTTCCGCAGATAATCCACGTTCCTGGCTTCTCATAATGTTATTTTGTTCTAGGGAATTACTCCAATGCTTGTAACCTATATTACAACACTGTTTAAACAACTGCTGTATAAAAGTAAGTCTTTTCCCTGTTGCACTGAGTTCCCTAATTGCAGACCTCTAAAGAACTTCTGCAATCTCTAAAACATAGTCATGCACTGTTTAAGGGTGCGACAGGTTCTGAGAAATGCATCCCTAGGCAATTCTGTTGCTGTACGAATGACAGTGTACGGAACACAAACTAAGACTGCCATGACGTCGCCAGCTGACATACTTCACGAGACCACTGTTGTGTTGTGGGGTCTGCCACTGACCAGGAGACTACTACGTAGCCATGACTGTACTTGAAGACATAAAAACTATGACTTTCCTGACGCCTCTTTGTGACAGAGACTTAACTGCTCCTTCTCTTCACACCTTGGCGTCAAAACACTTTTAGACCTTCACACTGCTCGCTTGTCCGCTCCGCGGCGAATTCCCCGAGACCGCGCCGCTCCCTGGAGGCGTCGCCCCCGTCGCACGGAACTCACGTACTCCCCAGAGCACAGCAGGAGCGCGCTTTGACCATCCCGCCCGGGGCGGCCGCCGGCGCCCAGCCTGGCCGGCGCTGCGCTCTCCAGCCGGCCAGCAGCACTTCGGAGGTCCGGCCGCCGCCCGCCCCGCCCACCGCGGCGCGAAATCGCCCAGCGGGTCAGCGGGCAGCGGGGAACTTAGGGAACCTTCACTCGTCCCCCCTACCCGCATGAGCGCCTCTCCCGCACGGGCTCCAGGACCGGGAAAATCCTCCAGTGGCCAGCCCAGCTTCCTCTGCTAGTCTGGTTTCGCTCTCTTCATCTCGCCAACATGAGGAGGAACAAGATTTCGGACCCAGGTGTCACCCTCAGGACTGACCTGTCCATGGATACAGCCTTCTTCACTCAGAACTTTGTAACAATGGTCCAACTTAGCCGCGGCGTTTCAGCCCTCCCGCTTTCCGGAAGCAAACTCTTCGACCCGGAAGCAGCCCTAGAAAAAAGTGCGCGCGCAGATGGGGGGGAGGAGAATCCTATGTGGCGCATGCGCGACTCCTAAGTATTGGCGCAGGCTCAATGCGTGGCTGAGAGCCTGGTGCGTGGGGCGGGGCCTCGCGCCTTTCGACCGGACGCGCGGCCGGCGGAGTTTGAGCTTCGCGTGTGGGGCGGGTAGGCCTTGGGCGTTTTCGGTTAGAAAGAACTTGGACCTGAGCCTGCACCGTCCCGCTGGGGGCCCAGGGCCCTCAGCTCGGTGTACAAACTCTTAACTGTGTCCTGATTGCCGAGGGTCTTCTCCTTGGCGTTTCCCTTGCTGCGAAGGGAAGTCGGAAAACCGGTGCAAACGGGCGGTGCCCCCTCCTTTTCACTGTGGGGCTCGGCAGGAAGTGTGATCTGGCCCTGAGGGGGTTTTACTTAAAATGTTTTTTCCCCAGCTTCAAAATAATTTCTGTTAACCGACCCGCTGACAAAAACAGAGGTAGACTCCAGACACCGTGGAGCGCGCCTCCAATCCCACGATCCTGGAGGCCGAGGCAGGAGAATCGCTGCGATTTGAGGCCAGCTTGAACTACATAGGTGGACCCTATTTCAAAAAAGCATAATAATAATGGGCATTTTAGTTCATTTAACTAATAAATTTGCTGTATAGTGTTTCTTGTTGCAGTTAGGTAAAAATGATATTGATACAGGAAAATAAATCCCCCAACCTGAGTGATATCAGATGAGTTCGTGTTCTCTAAAACCAAAGAATGAATTTTAGGAAGAACGGAGGTTAAGAGCAGAATACATTTATTGAAAGAAAGCTTCTGTCCAAGAGAGGGACAGAAGGGGGGCCCGAGTGGGTTCCTCCCGACTGTCTTTTTCCAGGGACTTTTATAGAGAAAAACTATGAGGTGAGGCGGGTCCAAGGTAGGGGAAATGGACAAAACTATGGTCAGCCAATAAGACTGCAGGTATAATTGTCCAGGTAAGACTGAGTGGACTGGGATCAAATGGAGAAGCGAGTCACATAGCGAGCGGGCATGAATACAGATCAGGGGCTTTTCCTGTGGGGGTCGGGCTAGCAACTCTTCCTGGCTTTTTAGAAGGTGGTTGTTACTTATTAAGAATATCAATCCCTGATATTTGCACCTAGGGAAGTGAGTGGGTACATTTGTATAGCACCCTTTGTCTTGAGGTCTGGCCCACAGGTCTGTTAGCTCCTTCAGGTCTGCTGGCTCCTTCGAGGGCCTGGCCCTGTCTGACTGCCTATAATATTTCTATCTAACTCAGCTGCCTACAACAATATGGTGACTTTGGGACTACCTGCACTGGACACCTTGGGCTGGATTTGTCGAAATAGAGCCACACATCCTAAAATTCCACCTCACGAAACCAAAACTAAACTATCGGATCCTCAAAGAAATCAGACAGAGATAACCACGTTTTCCAAACAGGGCAGTTTTAATCAGCATGAGTATAAAGTTCCCTTTGCTTTAATCCGCCTCAAAAAAGTAACCCGATATCAAACCCTTTTTGTTTTGTCCCTGCCTTAAAAGAGTAACTGAGGTGACCATTCCACTGTTCGCTTTCTTTCCCTTTCCGCTTTTTCCAGTCCCATTGTTTTTATAAAGCCAGTTTTCTTGTACGTGTGACACACACTTGTAATCCCAACACTCTAGAAGACTGAGGAGGGAAGATTGGAAGTTTAAACCCAACCGGGACAATTGAGTGATTTAGGGAGAGCCTGTATTAAAAAAATTAAAAAGTGTTAGGAATTCTGGGTGTGGTGGCACATGCCTGTATTCCCAGCACTCAGGAGGCTGAGGCAGGAAGGTCGTTGTGAGTTTGAGACCAGCTTGGGCTACAAAGTGGGCTCAAGGCCAGCCTGAGCTCTGCATAGTGAGACCCTGTCTCAAGCCAAAAAAAAAAAAAGGGTTAGGAATGTGGGTCAGTTAAGAAGGTCTTAGGTTCAATTCCCAGCGTGGGGGTGGGTGGAGGAAGGGGGCTCTTCTGCTTAGCCCACTGAACTTTGTTCTGTTTTGTGGAATGGACTGTTGACTGATACTAGAATCACAAGACAAACTCCTTAAATTTATTGTAATTTTATCCTTGAATAGAAGGTATCTGGCCTTCTTCATTCCTCCTCATGGAAATCATTTGAAGTTCCACAAAAAGTTGTTTTTGCTTCTTTGAATTTGTCATCAGTGTAGATCTCATGAATCGGCCTCCAGTTAGATGATGTCCTATTTATCAAGAGCTATCTGTTAAGATAACTGACTTCTTACTGATTTTGTCACAACCACACTTGTTGACAGTTCATTTACAGGTGCTAGGTTTGGGCACCTCCATGCAAGCGCTGGCTCAGCTCTCAGAAAGGAGCCTGAGGCCTTGTTGAGGTAACAGAGGCGCTGATGGCCGTCTAGCTAACCTCAAAGAACTGCAGCACTCTTCACAGCTTTGGAGTCCTCACAGAGACACGGCATTCTAACAGCGAATGCCGACTTGGGTTCTTTTTATTAAAAAAATATTTTAAAAATAAAACATACTAACAGACATCCATTCACCAAATAGCATAAGAACAATACAAGCAATACTGAATTACAGACAAAATGGTAGGAAATTAACAATGGTTGTCGTATTACCTATTGATATCTTCAAAGTGGTTTCTCGGGAAAACAAAGAGACACGCAAGATTGATCACATGATCATTAACCGCTCCTGTCAGTAAAGCGATAGAAGTCAGCGGAATGACCATGTTAGCTCTCCTGGGCACACATACATCATTTCCCCTTTTTGCTTCTCACTTTTCCCTCATCCCAGTGGCTCTTTACTTTTAAGCAGTTTCCTTTCGTTTCACAGTGTCTCTCATAGTTTTTATTCACTCTTTCAGGTTCTTATACCAGTGAGACAGTACCTTGCTTACATATGCAGGTCTGATTTATTTCACTTATGAGTATGGTCTGTAGTTGTGACCATTTACCTATAAAAGTCTCTAGTTTATCTTTCTTTATAGCTGAGTTATATTCCATTATGTAAAAATACCACAATTTTTTTATCCAACCCTCAGTGGATGGACATTTGGGTTGCTTCCATGATTTAGCTATTACAAATTGTGCCGCTATAAACACAGGTGCACATATATCACGGTGATATGATGTTTTCAGCTCTTCTGGGAAAATACCCAGAAGGGGAATAGCTGGGTTGAATGGGACTTGCTGAGGAATCTCCAAACTGATCACAGTGGTTTCACCAGTCTGCATTCCCAGCAGCAGCGGAGAAGAGTTCCGATTTCTCCACAGCCTCGCCAGCATTTGTTATTGGTTGATTTCTTAACGATAGCCACTCTTACGGGGTGAGGTGAAATGCCCGTTTGGGTTCTGAGGGTACATGCGGGTTGCGTGCTTTTCTCGCCTTTCTGGCCCTTCCAGTCTCAGCTCTGGACGTATAGGCTTTGCGGTAGTGGGTAAGTTTCCCATAGGTACCGTGACACAGCTTCCGCCTTACATTTTTCCTTTTCCTTTTTTGTGGTACCGGGTACCCCGGGGCCCAGCCCAGAGATGCTCCACCACTGAGCTACATCCCCAGCTCTTTATACTTTTTTATTTTGAGACAAGGTCTCAATAAATTCGCAGTCTGGGTTTGAACTTACGATGCTCCTGCTTGAAGCTCAAAGCAGCTGGAGTCACAGGCGTGCGCCACAGCCCCAGCTTCCTCTTGCCTTTCGAAGTGTCCTTTTGGCAGGTTTCTTTCTTAGGTACTTGATCATCAGTTTTGAGAAATTTATGTTTCCTTAAGGTTTTCTGGTACAGAAGGAATCTTTTACTTTCTTCAATTCGTTCCTTGGTTCCAGGCAGGAAATAGATCACGTTGTCTTCGGTGTTTATATTTTGCTCTAATTCTGGGAAACAGTGTTCTTAGGATGAGCTATTCATACCTTATCCACCCGCAGACAGTGTAGCATTGTGAAAAGGTACAGCTTTGGGCTTGATCTCTGCATGTATACAGATCCTCGTCTGAAGAAGAGAGACCACAGTTTATTAGAGTTGTAAGGATTAAAAACATGATGTCAGATGTACACTGGACATAGGTTATTCCCACGAGACATTCCCCTACCTAGTCACATCATAAAAAACATTCAGCACCTTTACTATAGACAGAATACTGTTAGTAACCAGTGCAAATTTCCCCACTGTCCTCCAGTGTGTGATCTGATACAGGCTCATGCATGTAGTTATCAGACTGCTTTGTACTACTTTAATTTAGAATGATTTCCCCAACTTTGACATTTTTCTTTTGGCACTGACTTTCACACTACCTCCCCCCAACACACACACTGAGGATTGAATTCAGGGCAAGCACCCCACCGCTGCACCACATTCTTACCCCCACCGACATGCTTACTCATTCAGACCAGTGTAAAAATGTCCCTCAGTTTGGATCAGCCTGACTGCTTCTTTGTGGTGAGCACTGGTAACTGGGCTTGTGCGGGCGAGGGCGTGAGTGTTACACAGGTGTCGCTGACGCTCCCTTCCTCTCTCCGACCCTGCTACCTTTTCTTTTTCTCCCCGCCTTCCTTTCCGCCTTACTTCTCTTTCCACTTCCTGACTCTTCTTTCTTCCTTCTGTCCTTCCTTCTTTCCTCTCTCTCACTGCTCACCACTTTGAGAGAAAGAGTTTCTTATGTAGTCCAGGATGGCCTTAAACTTGCTGTGAGGCCTGGGCCGACCTCGGACGCAATCCTTCCTTAGCCTCAAGGGCACTACTTACAAAATCATCCTAAATGGCACATGAGGTCAATCTGTCCAATTTAAAACCTGCAAAATGCCCTTGTTCTTTCACTTGTCCTTTCTAGGTACTATCTCTTCTCTCTCCATCCCTTCCTGCCAGTTGTGGTTTATGTCTAGAGGTCTCCCCAAAGCCTCATGCAACCATGGGGGGAAGGCTTTTCAGAGGTGGCTGAAGCCCGAGTTTGTGATGGGTTGATTCAAGGCCCAGTGCTGGATTAAGGGTGGGTAGCCTGCGTATACTGTAAGGGACAGAAAGAGCTTTATCCCGTCTACATCTTTCTCTTCGCTCTTGGTGTCTTCCACACCATGAACAGTTGCTCCCATGCCGTGTGCCACCCTGCCTTGGGGTCAGCAGATTATGGACTGAAACTCCTATGAACTGTGAGCTAAGTAAACCTTTCCCTCTTTAACTTTGGGTGTTGGGTATTTTGTCTCAGCAATGATAGAAAAGTAGCTAAGAGGCTATTCAAATGTCTGTTTTGCTAAATTGTAAATAGCTATTGGTCACTTCTTTATTATAAATACAACATATGTGTCTCTCACAGAAAGCTAAGAAAATAGACTTAAAGGGGGAGAAAATTCTCATGACTACATCCGACTACAATTCCGTGAGATGTCCCCAGCGGGATCACCCAGCTGGTGTCACACTGCTCCTCTAGTATGAGAAACTGGAAGTGCTAATAAGGACCAAAATGTGTAGTACATATTGGGAAATGGGAAGACAATTTTCAAAAGGAAAGGGGAACTGGGCAGGGGGGGAAGGCAAGAAAAAATGGAAACAGCTTTCATAAATGAGGAGGGGAGGAGAGATTGAAGAGAGGAAAGGGAAATGGGAAAAACATCAAGATGTATCACGCAGAGGTCCAAATTCCCTGTGATGACTATGATCATTATGTATACCTAAAATGTACTGATAAACTTAATTAAAGAAAAGAACCACCCAGCTGAATAGACCCCACAGTTGGCATGGGGGAGGCCCTCGGTTTAATCCTCAGCACCAAGGAGAACAGGGTCAAAAATCTCACCCAGCAAATCCAGTTAACCACAGAGTTAATAATACACTGCCCCATGCCACCGCAGTTCTAAACTTTTAGCTTACTAGTGCAGTGTGTAGTGTACAATGCTCGCGTTCCTTGTGGGGAGCTGGCACGCACACATACCTCTTCATTCCTTTTTCTTTTTTTTTTATTTTTTTTTGCGGTAATGGGGATCGAACTCAGGACCCTGCGCTTGCTAGGCAAGCGCTTATTCCACTGAGCTATATCCCCAGCCCCTTCATTCCTTTTTCATCCCCTGTCCCGCCTCTCCCTCCACCCCATCTCTTGAGCCCCTTGCCCTCTAAGTATGATTTATCTCCCTACTTTCATATTATCTACCTGTTTTGCTTATTATTTTTACTCTGGGTTTCTCATATAAGAGAAACCATGTGATGTTTAAGCTTGTGTGTCTGGTTCATTTCACTTAACATTATGGTCCCCAGGTACAATCATTCTCCTACAGATGACTGAAGTTTTCTTTCTTCGTAGCAGAGTAGTATTCCATCATGTATACATAATGCATTTTCTGTATCCACTGACCTGTTGATGGACGTGTGGGCCACTTCCAAGATTCAGCTGTTACTAATTGTGCTGCCATAAACATGGATGTGCCTGTGTAACTGTCTTACGTCTTTAACTCTATCAGGAGGATACCTAGCAGAGGAATAGCTGGGTCAGGTGGGATTTCTAGTTTGAGTTTTTTGAGGACTCTTCATGCTGACTTCTGTAGTGGTTGTACCAGTTCACAGTCCCACCCAAAAGTGTGGAAGGGCTCCTTTTCCCCCCACACCCCCCACATTTGTTATTATTTGATTTCTTGATGATGACCATTCTAGGACAAGATGAAATCTCAGCATTGTTTCAATTTGCATTTCTCTATTGGCCAGGGAAGTTGAGCATTTCTTCATGTGTTTATTGGCCATTTGTCCTTCTGTGAAGTGTCTATTTATTTTGCTTGGCCACATTTTGATTGGGTCTTTTATGTTGGGAGTCTAATTTTTTTGAATTCTTTATATATTTTAGGTAAAAAGAACAAAGTGGGAGATATTGTAACCCTGGACTTGAAGTTATACTACAAAGTTACTGTGATAAAAACAGCATGGTATTGGTACAAAAAACAGACCCGAGGATCAATGGAACAGAACAGAGGGTGCAGAAACAAGCCCAGGTGCACTCAACTATTTGATCTTTGACAAAGGGGCCAAAAACACGCCCTGGGGGAAAGACAGCCTCTTAGTAAATGATACTGGGGAAGCTGGCTATCCACGTGTAGATGGAATTTAGACCCATATTTATCACCATTTTCTAAACTAAAACCAAAATGGATCGAAGAATTAAATGTTAAACCAGAAACGCCTAACATTCTGGGAGACAAAATACACAAAACTCTTGAAGTTACAGGCATAGGCAGGGGCTCTTTGAACAGAACACAAGTTGCACAGGAAATCATTCTGAGACTCAACAGATGAGATCATATCAAATTAAAAAGCTTCTGCACAGTGAACAGAGAGAAGACACAACCTACAGAATGGTAAAAATTTTGCCAGTGATTCCTGAACTATATTTTATAGAGGTGCTTTAAACAGTTATGGGTAACTGGAACAGGTGAAGTTAAATTATATACGATTTTATCATCTCTTTATTCAACTAACTGTGAATTTTTTTCACACCAAAGATGATTCATCTAAATTGATAATTTAGCCAATATTTTGAGAGTAACACTCCTTCTCCCGTTTCCATTTCCAGTGTGGCCCTAACGCAGCTTGACTGCAACCTTCACCGCTAAATGAAGACTGTTCACAAGGTTGCCAGTGGTTTCTTTCCACTGGCTTTTAGCCAGATGTGCGGCAGCATACCTGTAACCCGAGCACTTGGGAGGCTGAGCCATGAGCTTAAGGCCAGCCTGAACTGCATAAAGAGACCCTACCTCAAAATAAAATGAAATAAAATAAAATAGAAAAGATAAAATTAAATTCAAAAAGAAAATAGATTGTTTTTCATTGACACCGATGATCGTGCTCTTTCTAGCGATGTCACTTTGTTAGTGGGCTTCTTCCAGTCCACTCTGGCTGCTCTGGGCCAGCCTCCTCTGTAGGCTCCAGAAACCTGCCCTTCTCTTGAGCGGTAATCTCTTCCGGAGTTCTGCCTCGAGCCCTCTTTCCTTCACGTCTGCTCTGTTCTCAGGCTTCAAGCTACTGTCCCCTGATAGATCCCCCAGTACTTACAGTCTCCCCCATACTCTGATTTTGTATTCCAGATTCATACATTTGGTTACTTACTAGATGTATCCACTTTGAGAATACAAAGCGTTATATAGGGCTGGGGATATAGCTCAGTGTAATAAGCGCCTGCCTGGCAAGCACAAGGTTCTGAGTTCAATCCCCAGTACCGCAAAAATAAAATAAAATAAAACAAAGCGTTATGTAAAATATAACATTTCTGCTGGGAATGGTACACACCTGTAATCCTAGCACTCAGGAAGTTGAAGCAGGAGGATTGTTGTAAGTTTGAGGCCAGCCTGTGGTACATACTAAATTCAAGGCCAGCCTGAACTACACAGTGAGAACCTGTCTCAAAAAACAGAACCAAAAAACCCCAAAATTTTAACATGTTCTAAGTCTTACCCCTGAACTCAGCTCTATGTCCTCCCTTGCTCCATACAAAATGACACAACAAACCTAGCCGTCCTTTAGTTTTTTATCTAGGCAAATGGCCACATCCAGTTATCTAAAAATCAGGAATTTAATCTCAATACCACTGAAGTCCCATGAGGCGGAAGTATTTATATTTCATTTGGTGCTATATATCTAATTGCTTGTCAGATGAATTATTCTTTTCTCATCCTCCATATCTACTTTGTCACCAGTTTCTTTGCGGGGGAACAGGGGTTAAGACGAGATCTCTGCGTAGTTCAGGGTGGCCTCAAACTCATGACGATCCTCCTGCCTCTGCCTCCTGAATATCAGGATTATAGGGATGTGCCGCCACCCTGGCTGTCACTAAATCTTAAATACGCTTTCCGTTTTGATTTCTAGGATCATTCAGTCCTAAATGATCATCTCTTCACTGTGCTCGTGTAGGTCTTCCAGTCGAACCCTTTTCTTGTACTGTTAAGAAAATGATCGAAAATTGTAAATCTGGTTTTTGGTTACCTTTTAAGGTTCCCTCAGACTTGCTTTTAACTCCAGCTACTTGACTCGGTACTTAGGACCTGACTTCTCTGCCATTGTCACGCCATTATCTCTGGGACAAATTCTGCATTCCAAGCATATCTGACCACGGTCCCACAAACATCCTGTAGCTATTTGGCATATTATCTTCAGTTCTACCAGGCAGAGGCAGAACAGAAATAAGCCAACACCCGCATCAGATATTGTTATGCAGTCACTAAAGGATGTTCAGAAAGTTTGTAGTAAGTCGGTCATATTATTTGTTTTTTTTTTGTACCAGAAATTGAACTCACAACCTCATGCTTGCCAGGCAGGCACTGGGCCATTGAGCTATGTCCCCAGCCTTTGTTTTGGTTTAAATGAGGGAGGCAGACTGTATTGTATATGTCAGAAACAATGTAAAAATAAATTAAAAACTAAACAAAGATTAGACTAAAGTTGGTGGTGGTTGCATTTGGTGAAATTGGCTAATTTTGTCTTGTTCACTATGCCTTGTTTTCTTTAAAGTAATTGATTTTCATAGCAGGGCCTGGTTGAAATTCAAACAGTTAAATAAATTTATTATCAACTCCAATGAGTCAGATGTACATATAGTGGGTTATTATAGGCGCTTAAATTTCTTTTTGCTGTGTTCAAAAATAATAGGAAATATTTTGAATACAGTTGTAGGATATGTTAAAAGTTTATACAAAAAATATTTAGGTTATTAACAGCTTGCTCTAGATGATGGTATTTTTGGTTTTTAGTATTTCATGGTGTTTTAAAATCCATTGTTTTTTGTTTTTTTTTTGGCGGTACTGGGGATTGAACTCAGGACCCTGCGCTTGCTAGGTAGGCGCTTATTCCACTGAGCTATATCCCCAGCTCCATTGTATTTTACATTTAAAAATTTTATTGGTACATTTTAGGTATCTATAATGATAACATTCATCATAGGGAATTTGTACCTGTACATTATATATATATTGCTTCTGTTTTTCCCATTCCCCTAACCTCCCTTCAACCCCTCTTCCCCTCACTTGCAAAAGTTTTATTTCCAATTTTTCCTTCTATCCTTCTTTTCTTATCCTTTCTTTCCTTCCCCTCCCCCCTCCCTTGTTCCCTTTCTCATATGAATATTTTCTTCTCATTTCCCAGTATCTATTATACATTTTGGTTCTCACACTTTCAGTTTCTCACACAGAGGAACAAAATGATACTTAAACATGTGTGTCCAATTTATTTCATATAAAAGTATAGTCTCAGGTGGTGTATTTAGCTATGAATGTCTCAGGCCGTTCCCTCCTTATGGATGAGTAGTATCACATTGTAAAAGAGAACCACATCTTTATCCATTTCTTGATTCACGGGCATTTGGGCTGTTTCCAAGATTTAGCTATTACAAACTGTGCTGCTATAAACAGGGATGTGCATATATTGCTGTGGTGTGATGCTTTTAATTCTTTTGGGAAGATACCAAAAAAGGAATAGCTAGGTGAAATGGGACCTCTAGAGTCAGTTTTCTGAGTAATCACCACACTAATTTCCACAGTGGTTGCACCAGTCTACACTTCCACCAGCAGTGGAGAGGGGTTCCTTTTTCTCCACAGCCCTGCAAGCATTTCTTACTGGTTGATTTTTTTTTATTTTAAAGAGGAAAAAAATAACAAAATAACAACAAAGACAAAAGCAAAACCACACAAAAACAATAAAAATGATACAGGATTTCAAAACAAGATGAGGGGCTGGGGATATAGCTCAGTGGAATAAGCGCTTGCCTAGCAAGCGCAGGGTCCTGAGTTCGAGCCCCAGTACCACAAAAAAAAAAACACAAAAAACAAAACAAGATGATAGGAATTAACAATGGTTATTATATTATGTATTGTTGTTTTCAATAAAGTTGCTCAGATTACCGATGTAAGAATACAAGACTGATCAAACAATTAAAGAGAAGAAAAAATAATTAAAAAAACATTAGAAATGATACAGAGCTTCACTAAACAAGATGTAGGAATTCAACAGTGGTTGTTATATTACATATTGTTCTCTTCAAATTAGTTGTTCAAATTACCAGATATAAACATGCAAAATTAGCCAAGAAAAAAAAGCGCGCATTAACTGTTGAATAAAGCAACAGACACGAGCAGTACAATGATCCCAGCTATGTCTGTATACGCTTGTACACTTTTCCCCTTGTCTCTTTTCTCCTTGGTGAGGTGGGATGTCACTGCTGTTTTAATTCGCATCACTTGAATGACCAGTGATGTTGAACGTTTTTTCAGATATTTATTTGCTCTTTCTACTTTACCTGAGAAGTGTCCATTCATTTGAGATGCACATTTTTGGACTGGATTTTTAAATTTGGGAAGGCTGATTTTTTTTTAGTGCCTTATATATTCTGGATATTAATCTTTTGTCTGAGCAACAGCTGGCAAAATTTTTTTTCCCACACTGTGGGTTGTCATTTTACTCTGTTGGTGGTTTTTTTTTTTGCTGTGCAAAAGCTTTTCAATAAGATGAGATCCAAGTTGTTGATTAACATCTTTGCTTATAGCAGTGTCTTCAAGAATTTTACCTGGTCTATGTTCCAGCAGATTTAGTGTTTCCGTTTTCATACTTAGGTCTTTGATCCATTTTGATTTTAGTTTACTTCAGGGTGAGAGAAATGGGTCTAGTTTTAATCTTGTCGAAAGCCAGTTTTTCCAGGTTTTTTCCCCATTTATTACCGAGGTTTTCTTCCAGTAAAAGCGTTTGGTGTCTTTGTCAAAGATGAGGTGGCTGCATGTGTTGGAGTTGTTTCTGCATCTTCTAATTTGTTCCATTGATCCTTGGGTCTGTTTTATTTTTTTCCCAGTACCACGCCTTTTTAAAAAATCACAGGACACTTCAAAGATATCGATATGCAAAGCAGCAACTATTTTTTTTTTTTTTTTTTTTTTTGGTGCTGGGAATCAAACTCAGGACCTTGTACTTGCCAGGCAGGCGCTTGTGCCACTGAGCTATATCCCCAGCCCAAAGCAGCAACTATTGTTGGTTTTTATTTATGTATATATTTTTAAATTTTATTTATTTATTTATTTTTATTTTTTGTCTTTTGTTTTCTGTTTTTTGTGTTTTTCTGTTGTTGAGAGGATTAATTGTCTGACCAATTTTGCATGTCTGTATCTGGGTTCATGTATATACACTTCAAAGATATCAATAGGTAAAGCAACAACCATTGTTGAGTCCATGTCACCTTATCTGTAAATCAGCTTTGATTGTACTATTTCTTATGCTAATTTGTGTCTGTTTGTTAATATGTTTTTGTGCTTTTATTTAAAAAAAAATCACAGTAGCTTTGTGGTATAATTCTAAGCCAGGGATTATGATACTCCCCGCCTTGCATTTGTTGCCCAGAATTTATTCCTCTAGTCTAGGTCTCTTCTGTTTCCAAATGAATTCTGCGACTATTTTCTCTAATTTTGTGCGATGTGCTGTTGGCATTTTTATTGGGATAGCTTTAAATCTGTATCACAGTTTCGGAAGTAGGGCCATTTTCACTACGTTGGTTTTTCCTCCCCAAGAAGAATGGCTGTCTTTCCGCTTTCGGACACCCTCTTCAATCTCCTTTCCCAGAGTACTATTATTCTCACTGTAAAGGTCTTTCACTTCCTCTGTTAGATTGGTTCCTAGGCGTTTCTTTCTTTTCTTCGTTCGCTCTTTGTCTTTTGGATGTTATTGTGAAAGGTGTTGTTTCCCCAATCTCTCTCTCCGGGAGCTGTTATTTGTGTGTAGGAACGCTACTGATTTCTGAGCGTTCACTTTGTGTCTAGCTACACTGCTGAATTTGGTTATTAAATCTAGAAGTATTAGTAGAGCTTTGGGGGTCTTCTATGTGGAGTACCGTGTCAGCCACAGATAATGGTCATTAACTTCTTCCTTTTGTACCGTTACCCCTCTCATTTCTCTCCTTTGTCTAATTGCTCTGGCCAATGTTTCCAGGGCGGTGTTCGATAAGAGCGGTGACGATGCACATCCGTGTCTTACTCCTGACTTCAGAGTTAAAACTCTCAGTTTTTGTCTGTGTAGTATGATGTTGGCTGGTGGTTTGTCAGAGATGCTTTTATCAGTTTGAGGCAAAGGCCATCTATTCCAGTTTTCTGTGGGGTTTTTACATGAATGGGTGCTGGACTTTGTTAAACGCTTTTCTGCACCTAATAACTGTTAACTATTTTTTTTGAAGCAGGTGTGCAGTTCAGGCTGGCTGTGAACCCACAGCAATCTTCCCTCCTAAGCTTCCCAAGAGCTGCGATTACAGGCATGTGCCACCATGCTGCCATGTTTTTGCATTTATTGAGATGATCATACGGATTTTGTCCTTGGTTCTGTTAATGTGGTGTATTACATTTATTGATTTGCATGTTTAACCATCCCCGCATCCCTGGGATTAGTCCTACTTGGTCAAGGTGTGTCATCTTGATGATCTGCTGCATTCTGTTTGCCGGTATCTTATTGAGGATTTTTGCATCTATGTTCATTAGAGTGATTGGCCTGTAGTTCTCTCTTTTGTTAGATCCTTCTCTGGTTTTGGTATCAGGGTAATGCTTGCTTTAGGAATGAATTCAGGAGTTTTACTTCCCTTTCGATTTCATTAAAGAGCTTGAGAAGCAGCAGCACCAGGTCTCCTTGTAGAACTCAGCAGTGAACCTGTCAAGGTCTGGGCTTTCCTTCATTGGTAGATTTTTATTTTTTTATTTTATTTTTTTTTATTTTGCGGTACTGGGGATCGAACTCAGGACCCTGCGCTTGCTAGGCAAGCGCTTATTCCACTGAGCTATATCCCCAGCCCCTGTTGGTAGATTTTTAATTACATCAATTTCATTGACTGATATTGGCTTATTTAGAATTTTTTATCTTCTTGATTTAGCTTTAGCAATTCGTATGCGTCTAGGAAATCTGCCATTTCTTCTGTGTTTTCTATCTTATTGAATACAGGTTCTCAAAGTAAACAAATAAATAAACAGCATACAAAAACTGGATTTTGGCGTAACTATGAAGCACGTGTAATTTTAAAATCATAGTTCAGGTCAGAGGCATTATTGCCAGAAATTTTAAAGCACAGCCTTGAAAGCAGACTTTCTGGGTATGAGTCCCCGTTCTGCCGTTTAACTGTTTAGCGCTTTAACTGCTGTAAACGTTACCCCGGTAGACGAGAATGCATTTTCGTTTGCTGCTTCCGTTTTGCTTCCTCGCCTTCCTCCCCCTCTCTCTTTCCCTTTGTTTCAGGCTGGGATTTAACCCAGGGCCTCACCCGTGCTGGCCAGGGTTCTACCTGTAGCCCAATCCTGTGTTTTCTTAAGATGATTATCAGAGCTATGATTGTAAAGTTTCCTTTTGTTCTCCATAAAAAGCAGTTCAAGGGACGTTCTCCTGAAGATCATTCATCCCCACCCACTCCTAAGTATTTAAGGGTACACTGTGTGCCAGGCACTGTGGTTGGATCTAGGATATATAGGAGAGGAAAAGGACACTCACTCATTTTTTTGAAAATCAGGTAAACTCATCTTGTCACGCACATAATTGACATGGCATATATAAGTACCTTAAATCACTATTACAGACGTGAAATGCAGCTTCTCTAATTCATGGGTTTCGTCTTTGCAGACGTGTGCGTATTTGCCATTTTCGCTCTCCACACTGGCCTCTGTGCCCTCCCCTCCCACCTCTACTTTTGGGAGGGGGTTTCAAAATGTGTATTTTACTGATCACTTATTACCTGCCCTTATGCTTATTCCCTTCTTCTTATATTTGTCTCCCTTCTATTTCCTCACCAGCGTTTTCAGATTGCACATTTTCAAGAGAACATGAGATTTGAGTTTGGCTTATTTCATTCAATATGGTGGTCTCCAGACCCGTCCATGTTCTTGAAAATGGCAGTTCATTCTTCCCTGTCACTGGATATCGCTCTATCACGTGTAAATACTACGTTTTCTTTATCCACTCACCTGCTGACGGCACCTAGGTTGGTTCTGCATCGGTGGTGTGAATTGTGTGGCCGTAAACTTGGGTGTGCAGGTCTCCCCATGGCCAGCTAGCTTTGGCTGTATACAAGGCAGGATATAGATGGGTCAAATGGTACATCTGTATTAGGTTTTTCATTAAACATTGTTTTCTAAAAGTATTCTTGCTTAAAACCTACGGTGAGACAAAAACTGTCATATTGTACAACTGTCCACTGGGCTGACAATGTTTTCTTTTTTTCACTTGCTCTTAACCAACTCTTTCACTTATTAAAACTGTGGTGTACATGCACACTTAATTTTTATTCTGAGACAGTCTTACTAAATTGTCCTGGCCCCAGCCTCCCACACAGCTGGGACTACAGGTATGTGTGACCACGTCTGGTTACAATGTACCATTTGAACCATTTTAATTAATTTCATTTAGTTTTGGTACCGGGAATTGAACTCAGCACCTTGTCTTGCCAGGCAGGCACTTATGCCACTGAGCTGTATCTCTGGCCCCTGAACCATTTTTAAGTGTGCAGTTCAAGAGAATTAAATACATCCACACCCCATTACACAGGGTAATAGTTACAAAATAGTTAAAACACCAGTGATAAGGAAAAACCTGCAAGGCACATATAAATTTGGTCCATCGAGAACTGACAGCCAAAAATATAGAAAAAAAGTTAAATTTTATGAAGTTTATGAGTTAGGGGAGGAAAACTCTTTTGAGCATGGAATGTAAATTGTGTGCACCGTACACACGTGTATTATTTAAACTTTAAGTATTATGCGGAAGGAAGCTAATGGAAGGGTTCAGTGAGACACTGACACATTTCTAGAAGAGGATGTGGTGGTTGTGGTGGTCGTAGCAGAAGCTTTTGACTGAGTACATTATGTCTCTTCAGATACAATCTTTTGGGGTGCGGGGCGGTGTACGGTTTGATGAAAAATGCTTTCTTGTGAGACCGATGAGATCCAAGTTGAAATGTGAGGCCTGCTTGTTTTTGTCAGCCTGGTTAAGCAACGCAGTGTGGTAGGTAAGATCACTGTCGTTTCACTTTTGGTGAGTTATTTCACCTCTTTACCCTTTTGTTCTTACTATCTATCCAGCTGCAAGAGTAACAGTATTGTCTTGAGAAGTTAGTACTGGGCACGAAATAGTATTTATGTAGCATCTGAGAGGTAGCACAGAACACAGACTCCCTGGGTTGAACCCCTGGATCTCCCCATGTAATGGATTGGGACAAGTTTTCTCTCTGTGCCTGTATAATAGAAGTAAGAATACCTGTGTCAGAGATTTACTATGAGGATTGAGTGAATTGACATTTATCAGTCACTTAGATTATATAACCACTCAATAAGCAGTGGCTAAGATTATACTTTACAACATATAGTGAATATTTAAGAAAATTTTGCTCTTTTATTTAGCTACAATATGACAGGGACCATATTTGTTTACTTCTATCTATGATCAGTAGGTGCTCAATAATTTTTTTCGTGAACAAATGGATCATTTTCAACCAACAAAATTGCGTTCAATCTTCAAACAGTATTCTAACTAGTGTCTACATATGTATAATCAGATTATAATTTGTGTTCATTTTTATTTTATCATCTATAAACACTTCACAGTACTATGCACCATCTCAAAAGATGTCTTTATCATCTTAATCTTGCAGAGCTTAAAAGGAGGAAGAACTTTTCTACGATATGCACACGCACTGATGTGCACATGCGCACGCACACACACACACACACGCACTGATGTGCACACGCACTAATGTACACACACATGATATACACATGCTACATGATGTACACATGCACTGAACCATCACAGGAGTCACAGCACTCCATTAATACGTACAAGACTTTAATGCTTAAATGAAGTAAAATGCAAACATAAGAATTGACATCTGAGATTCTGAACCTGAAATCATAAATGTTATCACTTCTTAGACTTCTAACAGTAAGCTGTAGCTCAATATAGCTTTTCACAGTAGTCTGCGTCTCTAGTGTCCTACACACAGAAGGGTGCTATTTTGAGGTAGTGTGATTTTGCTGACAAAAGGTCTGTCATCCATATAAATCAATTACAATGACTCCTCCTTACAGACATCTCAGGCCTCATCGATAGTGGAAATGATCTTAGGGGCAACTGAAAAGCTAAAATCATTATCCCCCATTGATGAGGACATTCTCCAGCTAGGCCATGCCACTATTATTGCAAGTGAAGCGTTTTGCTTTCCTGTTTTCTCTGCTTGGCATAGAAATCCTGTAAATTTAACGCCTGTTCACCCCTCTGGAGAGCGATTTATTGAAGTGGTGGAGAGCACTGTCTTGCTGTTTTCTTTGAGAATCACCATGTACATTGTTCAGATTTTAGTATGGAAAGATAGCTGGCATGAACCTGACCCATACACTTGGAAAAGTCATGTTAAACTTTTCTTACATAGTCTTGGTTCTAACCAAGTCCTCATCCACCCTGATTTGATAGGGTGAGGGTAGAAATTCAGCCTCACATATCACAGGGTATGGTGATAATAATACCCCTTAGTTATCTCGGGCTGATCAGGTCCGTAATCTCCTGAATGAGTGTACAGCGAAAGCTAAATAAAAAGAGGCGAATGGAATGATTTCAGGGCCCCAGAAGGATCAGAGCCTCTCACAGAATTCAAGGCTCTCTCTGGGCTAAGACCACAACCTTTTCTGGGTCACCCCTATTTATTTGGTCCTCAGAAGAAGGGAGGGGAGCACTCAAGAAGTCCTTGAGTGCAGAACCTCCCAAGGACTTCTCTAAGTAAGGTGTGAAGTTAATCCACTGAAGAACGAGATGCCTGAGGCTACAGTGTTCATCTAGTTGAGATCTGACCCAGGTGTCCTTGGCTGTGATCTTGTCCTCTGAGGCTTTCTGGCTTCATCCACCACTACAGGTTCTAGTAGCGATCGGTGACTCACAGAGGTTCACTTACTATGAGTCCACCATTTCCAGATGCAGAGCCTAGGCCTTGGACAGATTCACCAGTGAACACGGAAAGCCAATTGGTTGATATTAAATCCTGCTCAGAGCCACTTTGTGGTGGTCTCCAACAACAGGGGCTGTAAAGGATTCAGAAGACTACATCATGCAGTCCTACATTTGCTGAAGGCGGGAGGCTTGTGGAGGTGGAAGGGGAGGGGCAAGGTGGGAGGAGGACAGTGCAGGGGAAGGGTCATGGTGCACGTCTAGATGTTCTCCCGAAGCCTCAGCATAGGCGGGGCTTTTTCAGAGGTGGCTGGATCTAGAGTGTGTGATGCTGGAGTTGATTCACAGGGCAGTGCTAGGCTCAAGGGCACTGGGATTAAGGGTGTGAGCACTGCCCGCCCTAAGTAGCCTGGATAAAATAAAAGGCGCAGAAAGATGCTGTTAAGGTCCCTGGTTGCTTTTGCCACCTTGCTGGTACCATGAACTGTCTCCTCTGTGATCTCCCTCTGCCAAGCTACCCTGCCTTGACCAACCAAAGATGGGCTGAAACCTCTACAAACTGTGAGCTAAATAAACCTTTTCCCCTTTAACTTGGGGTGTCAAGTGTTTTCTCTCAGCAATGAGAGGAAAGCAACTAACACAGGAAGCAATCATACATTATTATCTAAGCAAATGAACCCCCACCGAGTACTGGCTCTGGGCTGCAGTTAGAGGCTAGCGCCACAACCATAACTTTTTTTTTTTCTGGTACTGAAGTTTAAATCCAGGGCCTTCACACTGAGCTGCATCCCCAGCCCCTTTTAAAAGTTTATGTTGAGACAGGGTCTTGCTAAGTCACTAAGTTGGCTAGACTGGGCTTGAACTTATAGTCCTCCTGCCTTAGCCTCCCACAGTGCTGCCATAGAGGCAGCACACCTGGCTACCAATGATAACATTTTGAGAAACAATAATTTAAAATATAAACAATTGGTTACCACATAAACTTTTGTCTGCAAGGAATTATTTTCCAGAGGATCTATGAAAATGTATTGCTAGGGGCTGGGGGTGCAGCTCAGTGGCAGAGCACCTCCCACGCACGAGGCCCTAAGTCTGATCCCCAGCAATAACTCCTTAAAGACAAATCATACATTCATGTTGCAATGAACTTCTTAAAAACAAAATTTCCAAGGTGTTGTTTTAATGACTGAAAAATGTAGTATATTATATTTAGTTCCTAAACCAAGAAGCAGGAACTTTTAACATACTCTGAGTACATTCTGAGCTACATTTTGACACAGAAGAGCAAACCACGCAGCTTTTATAAATAGATGTGCACTCAGGAGCATGAAATGGTGCAGTGCAAGTATCGACCGCGCAATGGAACACTAAGAGCTGTCATGAACGCTGCCCTGGACACTTGCTCAGAAGCTCGAATCTGTGCTTCCAAACGCACCCCGGACTATTTGCCGGGTAACGCGATGGAGTTTAATCTTTAGGAGGGGCCAACCCTCCTCGGGAAGTCCTGCTTCTCTGTCCTTCGCAAATCAACTTGAAGTTTCTTTAGCTGTTTACAGAGGTTATTTCAGGTAGTGAAGTTCAATCTCTTTGGCTTTTTTTTTGTCTTTTTCTTTCGGTGGTCCTGAGGATCGGACCCTGAGCCTTTGCGCTGAGCTACATCCTCAGCCTTTTCAATGTTCCTTTAAAATTTTTTTTTTCAGATAGGGTCTCTCATTTGAATTTGTAATCTTCCTGCCTCAGCCTCCCAGAGTGCTGGGATTATAGGCATGCATTACCATGCCTGGCTCCTTTGGATTTTTAAATGATTTTTCCCCTCCTGATTTAATATGAAATTACAAGGATGACCTCATTATTTTAAAAGTAATTTATTTTTATTTAAAGATGCTTAACAGTGTTAAGGAAAAGTAATAGTTAAAATTATATTATTACTGCTATCACAGTAATTTTTATTACATAAATTATCCCCTATATATTTACATTTTACAAAAGCCTACTTTAAAAACAAAAATCTCACCTTTGCCCCGTTGTGCCCGTCTTTTCTTTTCCCACTGCGGTACTTTTGCTTTTCTCCTTTTAAAAAAGTGAAGTAAAGCAGTTAATTGTGACGAAAAAGCCCTATGCTCTGACTTTCTAATCCCCCTGGGGGCAGCGACAGTGTGCAACAGGCTTTTCTGATGGACGGTGGCCCAAGAGGAGGCACTGTAAAACGTCCTCACTTGCGGGGCCAGGAACAGAATGCTTGGCTTTTGTATCTATCCAGCTGACACCCTGAAACATTTTTGACTCTCCTTTGGACGCCCTTGCTGAGGGGCCAGGACAACCCATCATTAATCCTGCTTCGGTCACTAGCCACGTCCTTCCCAGGGCGGGCGCCCGAGCGTGGGAATCTCTTGTACTGGCTCAGAGCGGAGGGGGAAGGGAGGCCGGGGACACTTCCTCCTTACTGACACCTAGCACTGGAAGATGCTGTGGGAGTCGCTAATAATATCGCCTGTTTCTGAAAAATTAGGTGTTTGTTAAATAGATGGTTCAGCTTCTGCTAGGCTCAAGATGTACTTCGGAGGCCGCAGATACAGCCCAGCAGCGCAGTGCTTGCCTGCGGCAAGGGTAAGGTCCTGAGTTTGATTCCCAGTACCCAAAATAAAAGCCAAACAAAAAGAGGAAGCATCGTTGCTTTTTTTGTCTAATCCAAACAAATTCTGAGCCAGTGGACTGAACTGCACAATTCAGAAAGGAGACGTGTGGAGGGCCCCTGAAGAATGTCAGTTCCTCAGCCAGGTGTGGTGGTACACACCTACAGTGCCAGCACGGGAGGCAGAGGCAGGAGGATTCTAAGTCTGAGCCCAGCCTGGGCAACTTAGTAACATGCAAGATATGTCTCAAAAAAGAAGAGAAAAATTTAAAAAGGCCAGGGGTATAGTTAAACGTGAAGGCTGCAGGTTTGATGGCCACTGCTGCGGACAAAACAAACGCCAGGGGTGGTGGTGTGCTCCTGTAATCCCAGCACTCAGGGGTCTGAGGCAGCGGGAGCTCGAGGCCAGCCTGGGCAACATAGTGAGTTCAAGGCCGGCCTGAACTGCACAGAGAGACCCTATCTCAGACCACCCCTGCCCAGCTTTGTATGAGTCTCCCAACACAACCTTGTATGATCCAAGTCATACTTTATTTTTTTGTCTTTTTGAGACAGGGTGTCACTATGCAGTTCAGGCTGGCCTTGAACTCACTGTGTAGCCCAGGCTGGTCTCGAACTCACAACCTTCCTGCCTCAGCCTCCCGAATACTGGGATTACAGGCATGCGCCACAAATCATACTTTATTGAAGCTAGAAAATCCAAAGGAATCAATGAAGTTTGGATTTTTCAACAGTAGTTCAGATAATGATTAAATCAACTACTGTAATCTCTGGTATCGTAACACACGAACCACACAGATGGTTACAAATTTCCTTACACTGTGACCTCAACTAATAAGTGAGTTATCTGGAAGTCAAATTTTTTTTAATGGTACTGGGGATCAAAGTTAGGGGAACTGTACTGAAGAGTTCTATCTCCAGTCCTGTATTTTTATTTTGAGACAATCTTACTTTGTCCAGTCTGGGCTCAAACTTCTGATCCTTCTGCCTCAGTCTCCCACGTCACTGGGATCACAAGCATGTGTCACCACAGCTGGCTTCTGCGATTGATTTTTGAGAATTTATTATAAGGCAGAAATCTCACCCATAATGTTGGGGATACATATAATCCCTCCAAGACTGAAGTTAAATTAATTCTAACTTGCTCTAAAAGTCAATGTAGTTCATTCCAACCAGATGAATTATTGGCTTCTGTGCATATGTTCTCATTTCTAAAAACACTACAAAACCTAAGCAATAAATGAAACACTGTTTGTTCCAGAGGTAGAACGCTGTAAACACAAACCATCTGGTCTCAGAAGCACCCACCTCCTTCTAGTATGAGCTGTAACTGTCTGATTAAAGATGGGGGTTGAGTTGGAGGGAAATTCTCTAGGTATATGTGAAAATGAAAAGAAAATCACTGTTTTATATCATTCCTTAAATCGAAACCGTGAAGGGGAGACTGTCATCACCGAAAAATGTGGACATGTAGTCAGAATGTGTGCGAATACAGTGGGAGGTATTTTTGTAGGACAGTGGCGGTTACCGGTAACCATGTTCCATGGTTACTATATGGTTCTAGACTGGAACTAGCCCAGCCTGGACCTCTCACTCATGGTGCCTCCCTGACTGTGGGCTTCCATCAGGAAAACCCTTGCAGAGGAGCTCAACTCCAGGTCTCGCCAGGTGCTCACAATCTCTCTGGAGCCCTCACCCTCTGCGGCTCTAGTCTAGAATGCTTTAGGTTATCCTGGAGCAGATTCATGCTGGTCTTTGTTACCGTAAAGTTACTACAACTGTGTGCAGGCTGCTACGGCTGCCAAAGGTGTGTCCATACCCGTTTCCAAGCCTGTGCATGTTATGGTCATTTGAGAGAAGGGTCTCCGTAGATGTGATTAAGGATCTTGAGAGGCTATTGCCCTAAGTTATTCAGATTGGCTCTAAATGCTGTCACAGATATCTGTATAGAAGAGCAGAAGAGGGTATTAGCCACACGGAGATGTGAAGGCGGAAGCGGGCTGGCATGAGGGGCGTAACTCCGAAAGGGTTCTCTTCTAGAGCCTGTAGAGGGCGCTTGGCATGATGACGTTTTGATTCTGGGGGGCTGGGGATGTGGCTCAGCAGCGCAGCGCCTGCCTGGCAAGCGTGAGGCCCTGACTTCGATACCTGGTGCCAAAAAAGAAAATAATTAAAAAAAAAAACCCCACAAAAGAGCCCCTTGACTGTGACTTCCAGCCTCCAGAACTGAGTACATTTCTGTTACTTTAAGGACATTAAACTCGTTAATGTACTCCTGGGAAACCAATGCAAATGTTTAACATTTTTTTAGGAAATAATATGAAGTAGGTCAATATGAGAACCTGGTTAATAAGCAGTAAGAATTTAACATTTCGGGTAAAGTACTCAAAAGGCATTTTAAAAATGAGGGGAAAATGTTATTGAGAAGATACTGAGGGAAATACTGCAGACGCACTCAGGAGCTGATCTGTGACTGCGGTGAGCTGGACTAAGGTTCGCCACCACTGGCTCTGGAACACTTGCTGTACATACACACAGCCCGGTGCCCATCAGATCTTATTTCCACACCTGTCCTACCCTAGAATTAGCAGCGCGTTCCCCATCGGCGGGAACGTAAAGGCATAAACTATGACACACCTACAGCGCGAAGTGGCTGGTGGCGAAGGCACAGCACAAGCAGAAGGGAGCAGCAGGCCCTCGTTCTCTGCCACCAGGACGCAGCGTGCTCAGCCCCCGCGTGGCTGCTGGCCCTGCCTGCCCGCCCTCGGCACTGCTCCCCAACCCAGCGCTTCTCTTCCCAAGCCATTCTGCAGCAGGTCTTCCTACTTCTTTTCCTCCGTTTTAAGTCTTGGGAAATTTACACTCATGGTTTCAGCTGCCACCTGTCAAACCAGTAGCTCTCAGGGAAGGGCAACTGTTTGCAGTCAGCTAGCTCCTAAAATATTTTACTCCAAGCTGGGAGCGGGGATGCGCATCTACAACCACAGTACTCTGGGCAGCTGAGGCAGGAGCGCTGCAAGTCCGAACCCAGCCTCAGCAACTTAGCCAACAACTGTCTGGATCCAAAGGGCCGAGAAGCCCGGCATGGAGCTCTGTGGCCGTGTGAAGGTCCTGACTGCAGTGCCCAGCAACACACACGCACACACACACACACACACACACGCATACACACACACACGCACGCACACACACACGCACACACATGCACACACACACGCACGCACACACACACACACATGCATACACACGCACGCACGCACGCACACACACACACACACACTAATGTTAAGGTTTGCCCTGCCACAAGTTTTATGACCACAGAAGCACAGGTCCTCGCTGGCTTCTCTATTTTATTCCCACTGGCACCCAACTCACCGGCTCTTGTCACCGTTATCAGACGTTTCTTTCTTTCCTTCAGGCCCCCGCCCCAAGCCACTGGCCGACTCTCCAGTTATGTTTTGCACTTGCTTGGGTCTCCAGGCTCACCACAACTGTAACCCTGACCACTTCAGGCCTACTGATCACAGAGCCTGTAAGACGCACGGCTGGGTTAACGCTAGCTCTACCTTTTACATCTTTGGGGCTACATTTCACAGAGCCGTCTGTAGTGGGTTGACAACTGGTGGTCAGCATATAACCCCCAGCTGAACTGAGCGCGGCGCCGCGAGTGGGAGGCCCGCCTGGGGCTTGCTGCCAGCAGCGTAAGAGGCAGAGCTGGAGAAGAAAGGCTTTTGGGAACTGAACAGGCTGCTGGGAGCTGAGACAGGCTGTTGGAGCTGGTGGAAGCTGCCGGCTTTCCTGATGAACTTGGCTGTTTTCGTCCTCCGAGGAGCTCCGGACCCTGTCGGCACTGAGAATGGCTTTCGTTCACTTTGGGGGAGCTCTGGTCCTTGCTCTGAGCATCGCTTCCTGGCTCCGGAGGGGAAGATGGTGCGCTGCCGGTTTCCCGGAGAAGCTTGCTGCGTTGGCTTCCCTGACGGGAACTCGGCCATCTCTATCACTGGAGGAGCTCAGGACCTCACTGCTGCTGAGGATGGCTGCGGTACTTCAGGGGAGCTCTGGTTCTTACTTTGAGCATCGCTTCCTGGCTCCAGTGCAGATTCCTCATCCTGCTGGCACAGATCCTTCATCCTGCTGGCACGGACTTCCTGGATTTCACCACTGACCTTGGGGCCTTCCCAGCCCAGATCTGTGAAACAAGCCTCCATGAGATACTCTCGTGGTCTCTGGGCCTCCAGTTAGATTTGTGGGAGGCATTGTTAGTAGCTCTAGATCTTCAGCTGGGCTCATGTAGGACATTACCGCAGGATCCAGGCCCTCAGCTGGGTTCTTTGGTCTTAGTGTGTGGTCAGATTTCCCGCACTCTTGTATCATTCTTTGGGTGACTATTACAAATAATCTTACAAACTATGTGTCCTGTATTATATTGTTCCCCTTGCAAGCTCTCCCCCAAATGAACATACCTCCCAATCTGTTAAGTTTTATTATTCCCAGTTAGTACAGCGGAGGGCTCCCTGCTAACTACCCAATGCAGCCAAGACCCTATGCTTTGTTCTCTACAGGATTCAGAGACACTTGTTCTGGCCGCCATGCACTTCTCCACCAGTGCTGGGTCTGCTCATGAATCTATGAATTAACACTGACCTTTAACGCCAACTAAATCTAACAGGAATATGAGTCAAATAGTTTGCTGATTGACTTTTTCTGGGGACAAGGTTGGCCTCAAACTCATCTTGCTGGTTCAAACTCCCAAGGGCTGGGATTATAGGGGTGTACCACGACACCCCAGCTTCAGTTCCGGTATTTTAAAGCAAATGGCACAATTTCTCGTACCAGTCACTTGCTTTAATATGGGTAACAGAGCAGGGACCGCGTTTAGATAGGATTTGTTAGATCTGATAGCTCGACTGGTCTTTCCCACCAATGACTCATTAAACAAACTTGCCAGCATTTACTCCGCGCTACTCCCTCTGCCCCAGCCTGACGCATCACACATTAAAAAAACTGACAGTGATAGTTTCCTCTTTTGAAATTAGTGCTCACAGTGGACACAGATTACCACAGTATAAATAGAAATCTGGATTGGTAATACTGGCAGATGATAAAACATGAAAGGCTTCTGATCTCTGTCTATTTAAAAACTGCTCTAACCTGACATTCTTCACATAAAAATCCTGTTTTGAGCTGTGTTTAGCCAGGTGTGGCGGCGCACGCCTGTAATCCCAGCATGGGGGAGGCTGAGGCAGAAGGACTGTTGTGAGTTTGATACCAAGCCTGGGCTACAAAGTGAGCTCAAGGCCATGCTGAACTGCATAGTGATACTCTGCCTCAAAAAGATAAAAAAAGCTAAAACAAGACAATGGATGAAAGAACAAACTTTAAAAAAAAAAAATCTGTGTTTAGTTTGCAGAAAAAGCCTTGCGTTTTGAGCCAAACAGTGAAATTAAAGAGTATCTCATTTATATCAATATAAGGAAAACCAGGTTAAATTAGGTACAAAATAAAACCAAACATTAACAATTGTCTGCATATTCCTTCAAACCTGTCAGAACGATTGTGAACTATGACAAGTACCTTTAAACATAAACTCTAGTGCATTCATTACACGGTCCCTGACGGAAACCTCTGCAGAAGCTGAGCGGACTGTTATCAGCAGAGCTTGGCTTGCTCTTCCCCATGTGGGCGAAACCTCCCGCACTGTGACCAGCCCTGTGAGCAGCGCTGCGGACAGCTCTCAACACTCCGCATCCACTGACCTTCAGACACACAGGATCAGGCAGGTACCCTGAATTTTGGATAAAACCTTTACCTCTTAAAGCCATTAACGTGTAGCTAGGAGTGGTAGCGCACGCCTGTAGTCCCTCTGCAGGCTGGGAGGAGGGTGGTGAGCTGAGGCCGAACTGGGTTACACCGTCAAGTTCAGGGCCAGCCTGGGCCACACGGCGACCGTCTCACAGAACAGCAAAACCCGCGGGCCTCTCGAAGTTATGTCTGCAGATTGTTTTATTTTTTAATTTTGAGACAGAACCTTGCTGAATTTCCCAGGCTGGCTTCAAGCGTCTGATCCTTCTGCCACAGCATCTCAGAGAGCAGGGGTTACAGACATGTGCCACTGCGCCCAGCCTCATTGAATGCTGATTCTACGGTTTTACTTGTGAAGATGAGATGAGGCTGGGTGCGGTGGCACAAACCTATAATCCCAGCGCCTGAGGCTGAGGCAGAGGGATAGTTGCGAGCTCAGGGCCAGCCTGGGTTATGTAGCAAGGCCCTGTTTCAAAAAATAAACAAAAAAACCCGTAACCAAAAAATCAAACCTCTCCCTCAAAAAAGCAAAAATAAGACAAAGCAAAACTTAACTTTTTATACATGAAATTTAAAAACTTTTTTTCAGTAGTGAGAATTGAACCCAGGGCTTTGTACATGCGAGGCATGTGCACCATTACTTAGCACATCCCTAGCTCCTTCTAAAAAACTTTAAATTTTTTGAGACATAGCTGGTTTATCTACTTAATGTCTTTTTGAGACAGGGGTCCACTATGCAGTTCAGGTTGCTCTTAAACTCACTTTGTAGCCCAGGCTGGCCTTGAACTCAAACTCACAGCCACCCTCCTGCCTCCAGACGGGTGCCCCGGACCTCAAACTTGTCTCGCTCCCGCCGTGGCCTCCCAAGCAGCTACGGTTACAGGTGTGACCAGCGCACCCAGCACCTGTCCACTCTTAATGTTCACATACAGTAAAGACTGTGCATTGCTACTTAAAAGTAAGACAGGTGTGGTGACGCATGCTTGTAACCTCTGTGCTCTGGGAAGCTGAGGCAGGCGGGCTGCAAGTTTGATGCCAGGCATGGGCAATTTAGGGAGACCCTGTTTCAAAATTAAAAATAAATGGTGGGGGGTGGGGAGAGGAGAGAAAAGCAAATCAATACAGTCAAACATTTTTATACTTTTTGAAAAAGGTAAAACAGTACTCACTGTGGTTTTCTCCTAAACTGTAACCAGCAGCTTCTAGTTTATACAGGGGAAAAAATGGTGCTTTTAGCTAATCCACAGCCCTATTTTTCTATTATACCCCAGAGGACGGCATTCGTTTCAGTCTCCAACTCTCCCAAAAAGGCCGTCGTCTTCTCCATGTACAGCAAGGAAGCACAGGCACGTACAGTACGCACGTAAAGTACGCACGGAGCGGCAGGCCAAGCATGGAGACCGGGGTCTTCTTCAGCGTTGGGGCGGTTCACTTCAACATCCTAACCGCCGCCCTCCACGACCTGCTCCCACCAGCTGCGTTCTCAGTCAGGCTAACTCTGCCATGCGCTTTGTGCCCCACAGCAACTGGAAGGTATCTGACAACGTGTGCAGAAATTTTTGGTTGTCTTACTTGGGAGTGTGTGTGGGGGGGTTACTGCCAACTAGTGGGCAGATATTACAGAAGCTACTAAATGCACGGGGTAGCTGCTATGTAAGATACATTGTATAAAAACATCTATAATGCTGAAGATGAGGACATCTACAGGACAGTGTAAATTCTAGGAGGAAAGGCAATGTTGTAGTGGACCTTGGTTTGCTGTTACATCCTTAGGCTTAGAATTTTTAAAATTTTTTTTGAGACAGTGTTTCCACTATGCAGTTCAGGAGAACCTGTATTCACTTTGTATCCCAGCATGGCCTCAATCTCACGGTGATCCTCCTGCCTCAGCCTCAGTGCTGGGATTATACAGGCATGTGCCACCATCCTTGGCTGCTAGAATGGTTTTGATACTTAAGTTTTACCTTGCTCCTTGGGCTTTTGGCTAAGATCAAGTGAATTACATTTTACCAACAGCATGAATGTAAGAGTCTGGAACTGTTCCCAGTATATAGCCACCAGGCAATAATCATTAACAGTAGCTGAATAAGTGGTGGTGCCCTCAAATCTACAAAGCACAGTAAAATGAAGTGGTTTAGGGTTTCACAGTCCTATTTTCCCAAGCTTAATCTCTACTCAAAATGATTATAAATAAAACCAATTCTGCCGAAACAAGTCTCTCAGTTAAAAACTTCTGGGAGAACATTTCTGGTTTTTTATGCCTTTCAACAGATGGAACCATGAAATATGTGGAGTAAAAATCTTGAAGTGAAAGCCTTCAATAGCCATTCAAATAGCACGCATTGAGGGGCCACCACACACTTGACAATTAGAAGGTGCAACTAACTAATTGTTCCAGGATAAATATTACAAAAAGGTTTGAGTAAAGGTGATCTTTATGAATTTCACAGAACTGAATTGCAGCACATAAGACACAGACCCATTCTCCAAAAACAAAGTAGAACTTGAGTCCATGTCATTCAAAGATTTTTATAACTATAATATTCTAGGTACAATTTCATTCTACATTAAAAAAATTCATAGAGTAGCATCCACCAAAGTATTTTCAATTCTTCCTACTTTATCCTGAAGAGCTATTGAACATTTGTTCATAAGTAACATTGCGGGATTTATAAAATTCCTTTCTTAGGGAAAAGTTCAAAACTTAAGTGGATATTGAAAAAGGAAAAAAAAAAAACCCTGATATATTTCACTCATTATTTCTGTAATTAATGAGTCTGGTTTACCCACGTTAAATTATAAAACCACACTGTAAAGTAACATCTATTACATTTAAAAAGAAGGTAAACCCATATTTATTTACTAGCACTGTTAAAACATTACACAAAACACATTCAAGTGGCAAGTAATTATAATGCAAGCCCTTGCATGGCAATCCAAATTTATTGAACTACTGATGCTAAGTTATACAAAATTGCACCACTTTAATTAAGGCTTTTAGTTTACATTTGGCCACCTCAAAGTAGTTGTAACATTAGGTTGGTCAATTTAAATACTGTGGCTCCCTGTTGGATAGACACACAATCTCTACACCCAAACGTTAATGCGTACAAAGCAACAAGGCAGTGTTAAATAAAATGGCAATATTACTGCAGGTGAGGCCTTGTGACCAGTTACACATGATTAAAATTACTTCCCACATTCACATCCACAGTACGCGTCCACCACTTAACATCTCAACCAAAACGTTACACATGTGAAACAATCACTAACAGGCAAAATACTAAACCTGTATATTTGGTATTGCAAATACACTTATGCATGAGCAAGCAAGGGATTCACAGTGAGAATCTACAGCTGCAGAAGCCTGAAAATGATTTACAAAAATTGTTAAATCATTAAAAAATTGTTCGAAAATATACACTTCTTGTTGTAGACCCCCACTGTACACACAACTATAAACATTGTTCCCTATGTAAACAAAAAAGGAAACATATAATAAGGAAATTTGAAGAGTCTGGACATTTCCTTCCCAACAGATATTAAAGGCAACGTCTTTAATCTAAGACATACCGAAAGGACTATTGTATTTTAAAGACAAGATCACTGTCTCCACAGGTTTTTGAAAATAAAAAAAAAACTACATGGCTGTGTTAATCAAAGCAGTTATTTTGTACAATACAATGATAATGACCTTGATTTAAAAAAAAAATTACAATAAGCTACAAGTATCCAAGAAGCGCAGTTATCTGGAGTAGTCTATATAGGAGCTCTTTGGACTTTCTTTTATTATGCTAAAATAGTGGTGCTTTTACGATTTACATTATTGTACTCTCCAATACAAAGTATGGGGTGTGTGAAAGTATACAGTACACCATTTTCATACATGTACAACATCGGTGGATGAAGAAATGTCTCTTAGCAGTAATACTGGATGTAGCCTCTGGTTTTACCAGCTGCATACTCTAGGACTATTATATAAGTAAAAATCTCTCTTGTGATACTGGAAAGTGATTAGAATGTGCAAACTGACAGAGTAGCTTTCATCCGCCTCTTACGGGTACCACTACAGGAAAGTCCATTTAAGATGTTGGTAGGTTTAACAAAGTTGGAATGCTGGCACTGCTGAGTTGGGCAACAGTTCTTCAGACCTGTCAAAAGGGGAAAGACAAAACTGAAAACAGTATACTTCAGAACCAAAGGAAATAATAAGGCACAGTTTTTAAATGTTAGAAATAAATATACTATAGGATCCTGTTCTAGTTATTACAACAGTGTGCCGTAATTTATAGAACAGATACTTTCGTCTTTTCCTTCTGAAGAGATGAAGTCTAGCTGGTATGGTGGCGGCTGATGCCTATAATCCCAGCTCTCGGGCAGCCTGGGTAGGAGTGCGAATTTGAGCCTAATCTGGGCAATGAGACAGTGTCTCAGTGCTAAGGCCCTGGGTTCAGTCCCCAGAACAGTGAAGGGGAGGAGAGAACCTTTCCTGCTGCCTCTTCAAAGTCAAATGAAAAATTCAGACATAAAAAGGAAAATACCTTTGTGCAAATTTGTGTACAAAGGTATCTCAGTTCATGAATGCTTTGGGGAGGGCAATCTGTCTCTCAAAGGTGTTGGTAAAATTTTGTTTTTGTTTGCAAACTCTACATTTGATGACAAACACAATCACGGCCATCTTTTCCAAAATTGTGGAACAAATTAAGTTTGGAGACAGAGGTACCACTATATTACACTCAAAGATTACAATTTTGGCCAAGTCAACCTAGTAAAATTAGGATTAACAGCCAAATAGCAATATTTTAAAAGATGAGTGGTTCTACAATTATTTGATCCTAGAATTACATTGTGAACAGAGCAAGCACATGTAACTAGTATTTACAATTTATCAGAAAATTAAGGCCTTGCTTCTTCTTCTTGTTTTTTTTTGGTACCAGAAACCCAACCCTGCACTTGCTAGGCCAGCACTGTGCCGCTGAGCTATATCCCTGGCTCCAAGACCCTCCACCTATAGGCTTCTAATAAATGAGGAGCTGAAAACTGGTTCAGAGTAGACAAATAGGCATTTATTTTATGATGATTTTTTACGCTTTATAAACACTTATCTACTTTCTAATTTCATGCTTATATAAAGTCTATCAACTTTAAATGTTAAAAAAAATGCTGGCACTAAAATCACATGTAAGTGTGTTTTTCTTCAGAAAAAATTTGAAAAGGTTTTTAAAAAAACTTTTTTATTGGGCTCAGACTTGTTACACGCTCCAGAAATACTGTTAAGATAGATGTGTCTGCTGAAGTAGTTTTCCACAAAGTCCCAGAATTTTAGATTTTCACTCTCAGTCTGAATGAGGTTTCTGATCTAGTTTTCTAAAATCCAGAGACTGAAAATAGCAAGTTGGAAAGGACAGCGTGTGAACTCAGACACATGTATGCTGCTGAGAGTGAGCATGCACTCAGGAGTGAGAAGAAATCAGATCACTACACAACAAGCTCTAACTGGACTGTAAAGACAAACCGCCCCCCAAAACCCAAAAAAACCTGAGCCTCTATGGTGGTCTGGGGCCATTTAATACAGGAAGAAGCAAAATCATAAATGTCAAAACGCTCCCAAGGTTGAGGGCACAGTAAAACAGTGCTTTCATTGTAGCTGAACAGGAAAATGTACCATCGGCTGTGAGTGCAAGCTAGCCCTCGAGTTCTTATTACATGCCAGACACGGATCTAGCTGATGCGCAGCTGCTAATCTTCCTTGATCCGATTATTTTTTAACCCTTTGTGAACAGGCTGTGTGCTCAGTCTTCCTTTGCTAACATTTCTGGGTTTTGTTGTTTTCTGCCCCTTACCCCCAGCGTGGGTAACTTGCGCCCATCTGTTAGGTCTCAGCTTTGGGCCTCCTCCTCTGAGAGACTTTGCCCTAACCCTCAGGGTACCCTAGGACGGCTCGGTACTGCAGTTACGCATCCACAGACCCTGAGACAGCACAGCGCTAAGCACCAACTCAGCTGTCCTCTCCTATTCGGGCTCTGGCTCTGACATTCACTAACTGTGGGGTTGGAGCGACTTCTTTATGCCTCAGTTCCCTCATCTGTCATGTGAGAATAATAATAGTTCTTGCTATTATTGTTGTGAGAACTAAATTAATATATAGGCAGTCTTTAAGAGTGCCAGGCACCTGGTAAATATGTCACGGTCTTTTATTACCAATACTATGCTAGACTTATTCTCGCACTGTAATATTACATTTTGGAATTGTTCTTCTCTTCCACTATACCTTAGTTTCAATGAAGACACAGAAAAGGCTGGTCTTGCTGAGTATTGCCAGCACCAACCAGCACACACTGAAAATTTAAAACATTCACTTATGTGCAGTACTTATGCTAGGTAAATAATCATTTTAATGAACAGGCTATATTAACTCATGAATACCTTAAAAAGTTACCTTTTTCTTAGAATAAAAAAAAGAAAAAACCCACACAGGTGTTCATGACAGAGGGCCCTCAACGAAGTTACATGATCGCAAGTTCGGAAAGGTGAATTAACCTACCTGGCTCAGAGCTACAATGCATTTAGTATATTAAAGCAGCTGACACGATGACTTTTTGCGGGCCTTCCCAGGCACTGGAGTTTTTCTGTTAATTTGCCGCACTAGGTCATAAAAGATCTGCAAACATATATATTTATTTATTTTTCATTTATAGGAGCAACAAATACCTCACCAATGAAAAAGTGGAACTGAAAAAGATGGAAACTTCCATGGACAGAAATGAACTCACAGAAAACAAATATTCTGTTCAGTTAAGGAATGAGAGTAAAACGAGGTCTTCTTGTGAGTGCCAAGTTCCTGTGTATTCATTTTTGGGGAGAGTTAAAATTACGTTCTTTAAAACAAATACTTCAGTTGAAGGCACTGCAGAAATCTTAGTCTACTTAGAACAGCTACTGTCATACAAAGAACAGAAATTCTTTTCTTCAGCCTGCACCTTCTGACCTCTTCAATAACCCACTACCTTTCTGAATCTTAGTCTTTTGCATAACACCCCAGCCTACTTTCTTTCTAGCCTTCCTTTCCCATGATCACTTTCCACCCCGTCAGCTTTTAATAAAGACTGAAACAGTACTGTTACTTATTTACATGCATACACAGAAAATAGGACTTTTTGCCTGTGAGATCAAACAGCACCATAAGAACACATTAACTTAGGGCTGAATTAATGCACATACATTTTTCTAGTAATCTAAACACTGTTACACATAAAGAGCCATCCTAAGTATACCTGACCATACCTCATTAACGTTTATTTTTGACTTTGCAGAGGATTCTAAGAACGCGCAGTTGTTCCATTGTCTTGCTAGGTTTTGGCCTTGTTCCTTCCCTACAACTCTTTCATCTTCCAGGTCACACTTATTACCAACCAGAATCATCGGAACCTAAGAAGACGACGAGGAGAATAAAAATAAGTGTACCATACAACTTCAAATAAAAAGAACTCTAAGAGTTGACCCGAAGGGTTACTTTCCCTACTATGCTGGGAAAAAGGCAATAAATTAATAAAATTCCGTTAAAATACAGAAGTCTTAACCATGTTACTGTGTAAGACTTACACAGTACTGATTTCTAGGTCAACTGTGCTGTCAGTCACTTACACTGCTTGCTTTCCCATGACGATGGCAGCTGGTGAGTAAAGAGAACTGAAGTCCTTATATATGTAAAACAGATATAAGCTAATCAATGTAGATTCAAGTAAGAGCCACTCACAGGAAAATTTTAGAAATAAGCTGTGACCTACTTACAAAAAAGGGAAAATTCTATCACAGTGGACTTATAAATATGGTAACCAGAAATATAACCTCTTTAAAAGGAAGTACGAAGGATGTTACAGTAGAAAGCCAATCTGTTTCAACATTTAAATGTTTAAGGGTGTGAATCAACTTCAAGTATTCTGGTTTCCTGACACAAATTTATCAATTGCACAACACAAAGGGAGAAATCTGGAAGGCTCCTGAAGAATTTTTACTTCTCAGCCAGGTGTGGTGTTGCACACCTGCACTGGGAGGCTGAGTGGGGAAGATTATGAATACTTGGTCAACACAGTGAGACTCTTTCTGGGAGAAAGAAAAACAAAAAGCAAAGCCAAAACGTAACAAAACATCCAAGAATATATTTAGTTTTTTTTATAGTCTTGTGTTCAAAAACCAGGAAGTCAGATCAACCCAATTTACTAAAAATCAAGACCACTTACCAATGGTATCACATGTCTGGATATAAGCATTGCCTATTATTTTAAAAGAACACTATAGGGACAAAATAATGCATATTTTGTCAAAACACTACTGTGTACTTAGAAATCAGTTTTCTACACTGCTTTTCTGAAAAAAGTCTAAACTAGAAAAACAAAGCTTTTGGCATTTTAGAAATTTAGAGTTTATTAATAGGTATTTAGATAGTTGTTTAATGCAACTGATAGAAGGGACATATGCAGGTGTCTCCAAATCCCTGCTGAAGAAGTCCAGAAAATGACAGGATTTACTGTGGGTGTGTCTCAGTTCCCACAATGGTAGCTATGAGGGAACTGTAGGACGGCAGTGCTTAAAGTGCGGTGCAGATTAGCAGCCGTCAGGGCCGCCGGCCAACACGTTAGAAATGCATGTTTCTGGGTCTGTTCCAGGCCCGCCGAGGCGGACACGCAGGCTGTGTGCAGCAATCTATTTTAACCAGTCCTACAGTGATTCTGATGTAAGAGCAACATCAAGCATCACATACTAGGAATGAAAACAGCCCTCCTGAGGTTCCCAACAGGGTTATATTCTATTCTGTTATGTTCTGAACAGGAACCCACGTTAAGGTTGGAATCTAATGCATTTTTTTTTAATCTTGCTTTAAAACTTTCATTTCTTATGGTTAGTAGGTACATGTTCACGCGCCTTACTTTTGTTAAAAGGCTTTTCTCTCCACCAGAAATGTGCCCAGAGCATGATGTGCTCTATTAGTAACGTTTACCCCCCCCACTTCTCTTTCCTTCCCACAAGATGCAGTTTAAAAGTAGGAAGGGCATAGCATTTAATTTTCACAAGATGGGGGAAAAGGAGGGCAATGTCTCACTTTCTGGATGATCGATATATTTAAAAACATGATAAACACTAAAGATGTATTTCCACCTCTCCGATAAAGCTTCTGAAAAACAATCCCATCTCAAATACATACTTTAAATTATGTTTAAATTGAAACTTTAAAACTGAATAACAATGTAAGAAGGGATCTGAAATAAAAGTTATCTATTAGAAGTCAGCTTACATCATCAGTGTCTTTAACTCGAAGAATCTGCTCTCTCAGATCTTGTAAATCATTAAATGTGGACTGTGCTGTGATGGAATAAACTAAAGCAAAGCCTTGTCCGTTCTTCATGTACAAATCTCGCATTGCTGTAAATTGTTCCTATAGCAGAAAGAAAGGAGTATTAAAAAACAAGAATGTTTTGAGTTAATCTGACAATTTTTAAAGTCTGTGATTGGGGCTAGGGATGTAGCTCAGCAATCACAAAATCCTGAGTTCGATTCCAGGTACAAAACAATAAGTAAAACAAAAAATAAAGTCTATAATTACAGTAAGCTTAATGAAGAATATTGGAGTAGGATGTAACATTTTTAAAAATCACAGCCTGTGGCAAGACACTATTTGAAACACTGGTATTTCAAGAAACAGGCTTCAGTCAAAAGCAAAGACCCCGAATATTTATGTGAACGTTCTCATGTGGAATGAAACAGCCCGTCTTTGAAAGCTACTAAAAGTCAGGTTTTTGAAGAAAGTGTAGAGCATTCTAATTGTATCTTCAGGTTACACTTAGCTCACAATGCTCTTGTTCTATGGGGTCCATCAGACTATGTCTAGCCTTACCCTGCCATTTCCCACGCCTCTAGAGTATGACCATCTGAGGTTAGGAGCACAGCACCTGGCACATACTGGTACTCAAACATCAGCCGAATGTGTACCATACCCCCACAATACATCTTCCCTTTACTCTTACAAATCCAGTGGCTATGGCTGGGATAGAGTTTGGTTATCTGCTTAGGTGTCATGGATGGGAGTTTCATCCTCAGTGTGAAATAGTACAAGGGTTGTTAAAACTTAGTCTGATTCTAATGTTTACAGGTGGAGCCTTCGGAAAGCGATTAGGAACACCTTACGTCTATTGTATACCGCGGTGGCTTCATAAGAGACACAGACAGACAGACAGACCACAGGGGGACGTGCGCTTTGTCTTTCCCTATGTAATGCTCTGCACCGCCTCACGATTCTGTCAGCAAAAAGGCTGTGTCACTTTACACCGCCCTGGGATCTGTGCTCTCGTTTGTAAAGTCAGTCTCCCTCATGTCCGCTGCTGTGCTAGCGAAGGAGCTAGCACGCCGGCCGGGGAACACTTCTAAAGGGGAGAGGTACCAGCCGAACCGTTCACACAGCCACTGCGGAGCGCAACGTGTGCCAGAGTTCCCACATCATCGGAAATAGGGCGAAAGTACCAGTGAAACTGAAAATTCTCATTTGAACCAGTTTTTAAAAATCCTTCACTACCCGATCCACTGGAATTTCAGAGTCTAATACTTAAAAAAGTAAAAGTCAAGAAAATTAAGAAAAACAGCCTTAAGTACTAATACTTTTGGCTTAACTAGCATTTATCTACAGAGTAACAACATTTAAAGTTAATACCGAACCAACTGCATAAACGTTGGAAGTTTGTTTTACATACCGTTCCTGCAGTATCCAAAATTTCAAGCATACACTGCTGTGCATCTACTTCCACTTGCTGAGGGGAAATTGAAATACATCTTTATTTTTCTGGTATATAAAACTACCTTAAACATATACAGAAGTTATTAAAAACACAAACAGATTATGGTGACCACACAGGTAGCATCAACATCAAGTCAGTTGGGTTCAGTATCAGTGTCAATCAGTCGGCTCAATTCCAAAGGAAAAATTTCCAAATCTCCCCAAACCAGTAATAACTTCAACCATATCAGCAGCGATTTTGATGAACCATTTTCCCCTAATGCTTCAGACGCACTTCTTTGTTTTGAGACAGGATCTCGCTCTGCAGCACAGGCTGGCCTTGGACTCCTCCTGCCTCAGCCTCCCAGGCGCTCTGAGCTGTACTTTTACTTCTCTCGTTAACTTTATTCCCTCAATGTACTGAAACAAGATTTCTTGTAGGAAGAAAGCAGTGATGTCACTATAAAGTAAAAGCTGTATTTTTCTGTCACCTCCTTTACCTAATACTTCCTAGGGGAACACTATTTAGAATTTCAGAATTGAGGCGCAGGAGGCGCTTTCTGCGGACACACAGAAATGGAAAAACAGGACCGACATAACGACAGGACCAAGGCTGGCCGCTCCTGGAAGGCGGAGGTGACCCTCCCTGCTAAACTGCCAATGTCTGCAAACTATTTATGCCATACACTGTGTTAACAATAGAGCAGAATTCGCCCTTCTATGGTGAGCGGTGACGCTCGCTCCAGGAGGTGATAATCACTAAGGTTAGGGAGATGCCTGCAGGCCACCGCTACATTAAAACACAGGGCTCGAGAGCAATCATTCTAGAGGGTGGTGGCAGGGAATCGGAGGCTGGCACTTGAAATGAACGGCTTGGCTCTAAATTGTGATCTGTGTGTCAGATCACAATTCGAGGGTGAGGATAAACATCAAAGTTTTGTGTGTTTGTTTCACTCTCAACTAGCAAATAGGCAGGTGAAGTGTGAACTCTGAGCACCGATTTTCTAAATTAACTGTCTCTTCATCCTGTTTTGGATACAATATCCAATAACTATAAAGGTTACAAAAAGAAGTATTTACATTTGTATTAAAACCAAAAGGCCTTTTAAAGTAATATATACCTTTCTATAAGAATCTTCTATCGTAGGATCATATTTTTCAACAAAAATTCCTTGAACAAACTGTACAGTCTGAAAAACAATTAACATGCCATTATACTTTTAAAGAAAAGAACATACCCAAATCTCTAAATTTAAACTATCGTTGACCTTCTATATCCACGGGTTCTGCACCCCCAGATTCAACTACTTCGGAGGGGCACACACTGTAATCCCACCTACTCAGGAGGCTCAGATAGGAAGATCACAAGTTGAAGGTAAGCGTGGACAACTTAGTAATAGCCTGTCTCAAGGTAACAGACGAACGAATTGGAGATGCGGTAGAGCCTTTGCTTACTTGCTTAGTATATACTACGCCCTGGTTTCAATGACAATACTGAAATGAAATACACAGGGAGGTGGGGGTGGGGAAACGACACGGACCATTATCTATACTAAATGTACAGTGAAACAATTCTTGTATTGCATTGAGTATTATAATTTTGTGCAACACACACACATGCACAGCCAACCCCGCTCCCCAGTACTTCAGATACAAATTTTAAAAAGCAGTTCATGCCACACTGGGGTAGGGGTCTCACCCTGTCGCCTAGACTGATCTTGAACTCGCGGGCTCAAGTGGCCCCTGCCCTTGGGCCTCCTAAGTGCTGGGACTGCAGGCGTGCACCACCACACTTGGCTCATGCCATGTTACATACAGTTCTCAGTTTGATCGAAATGTGTCAAGCTTTATGCTGGATGGCTACTTTAAGTGGCCAAGTAAGACGGTTTATCTCAGTAGGGAGAAAAGGAAGGTAAATCCATGTTTTTCGTGAGTCTCTGCCAAACTGAATCGAAGTGATTTTCCCAAAGTTCCTTCCCCAAATCCTCACCACTAAGTTGTTTCTTGATTCTTGCTATCTCATTCCTTTATGCTGAAAACATGACCATTTAAATAATGCAAAATTAGACAGTCACAGGTAATACTGCAAAGACTTCATAAGCTTTGACATTTTCTGTCATAAAATATGTAAGACTATTCGTAACAAGAGAAACCAAAATGCATTTCTATCTGGCCCTAAAATGCAACAGACACATATGTATATGCTCTTATTCTGGCATACTTGAAATATGATCCACCCAGATAGAACTAAAAATTGACTAAAATCACGAGAGAGGTATCCTATTTTTTCTAACGTTATTAGGGATTTCACTTTAACAGATAAAGAAATATACTGAAACCCTAAATCTCAGCAGGAGAACACCTGGAGCGAAAGCCTGGCTTGGTGAGAATGACTTACCAGAGCAGACTTTCCAACACCTCCTGAGCCGAGAACGACTAGCTTGTACTCACGCATGATGCCAACTTGTCAAACTGAGTACCTTGTTAAAGAAGAAGAAAAAGAGATTTGATAAAGTTTGGTATTTATATTCTTATAAAAATAGACATTTGCACAAGACACTAAGCTATACTAACATGGAACACTCACCCTACAGACTTACTACAGAACGACAGATAGGACTTTCAGCCCTGCCCCACACGAGACGGGCAGTCAGCTACACCCTCAGCCAGTGTAAAGGCGCGATGAACCTGGCATGTCCGTTCATTTGAGTACTGTGTACTGTGCAGAGGCCATCTGGTCCACACAGCCTAAACTATTTGCTACCTGGCCAGCCCCTGGTATAGGTGAGTGGTAACCTCAGTAAGCTGGCAGAGTGAGCAAGCGGAAGACCACATTTGTTATTCCTCAAATAGATGGAGACACAAAGAACCTGAAATGTTCTGGAATCAGAAACATAACCAAAGACTGAATTCCCAGACTGAAAAAGCCAGTAAGTGTTCAGGATGAGAAAAGTGGAAACCAAATCAAACAGAAACAACCACAATATAAAGGCTTACTATTAAGAAGTTTCAGTAATACTAAAGATAGTTACCATATTGTATTTTTTTTGGTACCAGGAATCAAACTCAGGACCTTGCGCTTGCCAGGCAGGCACTTGGGTCCCTGAGCTGTGTCCCTGACCCATACTGCATTCTAAACACTTCCAGGGTGGGAGGCTGTACAAGGATAAAAGCTTTCATACTTTTGGAAACAATGAAATGACCAGTAGCTATAGCACAAAACCAAGCACCAGCGCAGGTTTTAATTAGGGTTGGGGTATGGCTCAGCAGTAGGGCACTTGCCTAGCACGCACAACGCCCCCCCACCCCCAGAACCCCCAACCCCATTTCTTTCATGGTACCAGGTCTCAGCTTAAGGAAACTGAGCCAACCAATTATGACACACCTCAGTGAATATGCTTCTGCAAAGTAAACCATTATTGGTGGCCCCTCATTTCTGAAAGTTAGCTAATTAAAAATGGACACACTTCAATGAAAACATTGTGAATGCCAAACAACTGGCAACCATTTCGCTTGAGTGAGCGTAGGTTTTTAGTCAAATGCTCTCCTGCCTCTGCTTATCTTTAAACGTTCACAATACTCTCAAACCCTACGAGACCCACAGCTTGCTCTGCCCAGGGCAGGCAGCATATGACCAAAACACTTTTTTGCTTAAGTAATCAGTAACCTCAGGTCTGTGTTTTTGCTTCAGATATTAAGTACTATTTCTCATCTTCTCACAGTCAACTTCAGACCCTCAGCTGGCACCCTTCCAAACGGCCTACTGAACGACTCCTTCAGTTCTGTTTATTCTTTGATGTGCTCTCAGATGAGTCAGCCATGACTCCAGTTGGTTTTGCGAACTCATGCTGAACTGTTATCCTAGGGTTTGTAATCAAGCAGGTCTTTGTACAAGGGAATTAGCCCTTTTGGTTTTGACTTGGAATTGTACTACAGTACTTGGTGAATAGTTTTATACTTAGTTTAATTTTTCAGATACTTTAACTTCTGTTCCTTTATTTGTGAAAAGTTTTGTCCTAGGCTGCCACATTCCATTTACTGACTAAGAGCAATTCCACAGGGAGACATAAGGCCACGAACCCTCCAAAGCAACTCACGATGGCCTGAGGTACCCAAGGTGAGAGAGCAGTAAAGTCAGCAACATTAGGTTGAAGTGAAGGACTGCTCGCCCCTCGTCTGGGGTCAGCTGTGAGGCTCCGATAATGGCGATCGCTGTCCACTGAATTCACAGCCACTTAGTCTGCTATCAACGGGTTCATCATTACGAGGCTGTTCATTATATGACGTCTTGTCAACATCTGCTTGGTCAAAGAACCTCAGAATCTATTAGGCTATGCTTATTCTAAAAAATGAAACATTTGCAGTACTTTACATCCAGTGAAAGAAACTTACAGTTATGCCAGTGTACATATAACCCACAAAGGCACCCCTCATTAAAACTTAAAACACTTCTATCATACAGGAAGTTCCAATGTACCTTTTCTCAGTTATTCTTGTGGCACTTTTTCTTGCCTGTAGTAACCTCTTATTTGTCATAGATTTATACCGTTAAAAGTCATAATGTCTCTCAGAACCTCTTTTGTAAACCCTCAATATAATCTTAATTTTTTTTGTTTTGTTTTGTTTGTAGTATTGGAATTGAACCCAGGCCTTTGCACTGAGCTGCATCCTACCCCAACGTGGGCTTGAATATGTGGTACTCTGGTTTAAGCCTTCCAGAATGCCTGGATTACAGGCATTTGCCACCACACCCATCTTAATCTTAACTCTTATACTTACATGGTCCGCGACAAATATTGTAACTTATGTCACAATACTTTAAGAGGAACTATGCAAAAATTATGACACAACATTATTCAACAATAAACTTCTTTAATTGGTATTCTGGGCATCAAAACAGACTAAGATAGTCTTCCCTGCTCAAACCTTCAGAGATTTATTCCTTGAAGCATTCCATTTACAGCACTCACACAACCATTCTATAACCTGTTGCTTTTCCCTCTACTTAGCTGTGAAATTACTGTTCTTGAGGGCTTCTTGGGAAACAAGCAATTACACCATAGCCTATTCAAATTGCTAGAGCAAAATCCACATCTATCAAAATTGAATTAAAACTCCACTGAACATTTTCCTAAACCTCAGAAACACTAACAGAAATGTACTACAGAATTCAGGAATTTGTTACTTACTCTTCTGGAATGCTAGATCCATACCAGGTTAATTACGATTTTTTAATTTAAGAAAATGGTTAAATGCAAAGGGGATAGGAAGAACCAGGAGAATTAAGTAATCTCTCTTTTTTTGAGACAGGGTCTCACTCTGCAGGTCAGGCTGGCCTTGAGCTCACTTTGTAGCCCAGGCTGGTCTTGAACTCATAACGATCCTCCTGTCTCAGCCTCCTGGGTCCTGGGATTACAAGTATGCACCACCACACCCGGCGTAATCTTTGTTTTAAAATCAAACAAACGACATTAAAAAACTACTTAAGAAATACATTATTTCAAAAGCCTTTTTTAGGAGTAAATTGATCAGACCATGATTCAAAATTGTAATCAAAATAAAAATGACCTATAGGAAACAAAATAAAACTTGAGGAAAGTTCAAGGTATTTTTGCACAAATTTAACAGCTGAAGTACAGGGAAACTTTTTTTTTTGGTAGCTCAGATCTGAAGTAGGAAAGTTAAAATGAAAAACTTGTAACTCAGAAAACCTACAATAGCTGAGAGTTCCAGAGTGCCTTACAAAGGCGCTTTTAAAAACAACACAACCAAGCAAGTCATATTAAACTAAAAGGTCATTGTTTTCTAAGAAATGGAGGCCTGTGGATGAGGACACTAGGAAAAACTGCAAACATGAGTCACAGGAAGAACAATGCTTCATATTTACTAGAAATCGAAATACAGTGCTCTAAAAATCTACCCAATACTGCTCCTCCACGGGAAACATGAGCACTGAGCTCTCCACCACTTCCTCAAACGGGAGTGGAGGTGAGACGGACACAGGCGGTCCCGGGGACTCTTTCAGACGCTCTAAGGCTGCCTGTGAAACTGCACACATTCACTAACACGCCAAGATGTAAGTGACACAACTGACTGAACCTCACACCCAACACTTACATCTATTAAATATAAAAAGGAACACTTAAAATTGTTTTTCAAAGCAGGCTTTTTTATATTCTTGTCTCACAAATAAAGGTGGATGAGCTGGCTGTGGGCACTGTACTTCTTGGAGATAGTTAAGATTCTTTTTCCTGGTTGCTTCACTTGTCCATGAATGAGAATTAGCTGTTGCCAGAATGAGTCACGGTTTGTGCATTGTGTCTATCAGTAATTTATTCCTTTTCTCATTATTGATTAAAATATATCTATTTTATGGATACATTTTCTTTATCCGTTCAAATCAGTTGACTGCTATCTAGACTGTTACTCAACTTGATCTTAAAATAATGCTTATCAACTTGTGTTTTGATTTTAATAACTATACCAATACAATTTTTTGACTCTAATGGCACAGTAGGTAACTTGTGGTTGACAATAAACAGTTAAGTACATTTAAAATAGATAGCAAAGAGGATTATGAATCTTCCCAACACATACACAAAAAAGATAAATGTTTAAGGTGAGGTAATATGACCATTACCCTGTTTTCACCATCTTGCACTGTACACACTCTTGAAAAGGAAATGTCATACTGTACCCCATACATATGTACAGTTACTATGTATAAGTTAAAAATAAAAACATATTTAAAATTTTAAAGATTCACTATAAAGCCTCATAACACAATTTAAAATATTTCATATTTTCAAACAAAAATATGGTAAGAAGACAATAAAGATTTTCAAACCTAAAAATATGACAAAACACACCTGACTTGCCAATGGGGAGTTTTCTTTTTTTCTTGTGGTGCTAAGAATCAAACAGGACATCAATGTTCCAGCTACACGCTCCACCATGAGCTACATCTCCAACCCCTATAGGTTCAAATTTGTACTTGCTTTGGTTTGAGGTGCCCACTGACTCTTGGAACAAACATGTCCTTCTCAGACAAGGGGGGATTACTATAAAATGAATGTAAAAATATACAAGTGATAGGATAGCATTTTCCTTTTGCTTATTTTCTGATATTATTATTTTTTTTTATTTTTATTTTTTTTTGTGGTACTGGGGATCGAACTCAGGACTCTGCGCTTGCTAGGCAAGCGCTTATTCCACTGAGCTATATCCCCAGCCCCTCTGATATTATTATTAGTACACATAAAAATTTATAAAACACACAAATGAAAATACAAAAAACTCACTGGACAGGGTGGCACACACCTGTAATCCAAGCTCTTGGGAGGCTGAGACAGGAGGATTGTTGCGAGTTCGAGACAAGCCTGGGCTACAAAGTGAGCTCAAGGCCAGCCTGAACTGCATAGCGAGACCCCATCTCCAAAAAAGAAAAGAAAACATGAAAAACTGAAGCTAAAAGGAGTCCTGAGCCAGTGATAGTGGTGATGTCTATAATATCTTAGCACCAACTTGGGTATCTTAGCAATTTAGTAAGACTGTCTCAAAATAAAAAGTAAAAAGAGCTGGGTAAGCAGCTCACTGTGAAAGCCCTGAGCTCAACCCCCAGCACTGCGCACCTTCCCTGCTACCCCACCTGCCGAACTCTGGTCAGTTGTTTTCTGCACGATCACTACCAAACTCAATAAAAGTAACCTCAGGTTGTCATACTTTGCTACTGCTTCTCACAAAACCCCGAGACCCTAACTCATTTGTGTTTAGTTATTACTTCTAAAACTTTCTCCATTACTTTATGGACTGCAGCTTTGGTTGTATTAGTTCTTTTTAAAAATCAGTTTAAGAGGTTGTTTAATTCTAGCCCAAGAGTAAACCACAGCAAAGACATGGAAACGACTTGTTAGGGCTTATTCCAAAGTCAAGGGTCTGCTTCACAACTGCTTGGAATGAAAAGGAAAAAAAGGCACAATCATTCTACACTAAATTCAATAAATTTAGGCAAATTAACTGTATTTTCACAAAAAACAATGTGGATGCTATAATGATTTATAGCATGCTAGAGATTTATGAATCAAAGAAAATGAAAACTGAATAATGATTTAAACATATTCACTATATGAAAGCACACATCCAAAGCAAATAAGTGATTTCATTATATCCACAATTCTAGATTACCCACATTACTCATTAATAAGGCCCAAGTAAGATCAACTGTAGAGATTACTGATCTACATTTTGAATACAAGAATGTAAAAATCATTGAGGAAATTAAAAACTATAACAAAATATTTATTGGTGTTAACATTTACTGAAGCCACACCGTTCCAAAAACTGTGCTAGAACCAGAGGATCAGAAAAGAATCTAAGAAATGATACCTTCCACCAAGACTACTGTAATTAATCATTAAACATCCAATATCAATAATTATACATTAAGGAGATACGATGTCTCTAGCGTTGTTCTAGGTAATAGGAATAAGCAGTAAGCAAAGATCCTGTACTTAGAATTTATCTTCTAGAAGTCAATATAGAAGAACAAGTCAATATAGAAGATTTCAAGATGTGACTAGCACTATGGATGAGAAAATAAATTAGAAAAGACAGAGGAGGAAATGGATGGTTGTCTTATGCCAAGAGGCTATAACTTCAGATAAAAGCACCCAAGAAGTCCTACCAATGGAATAATTTTAAATCATGTTTTCAACAAAAGGTTCTAACATTAGAAGCATGTTTGCTGGAACTATCATTCTAATGAATTTGTGGCTGTAATTATTTTATCCAAGATCTATTGGAGGGATCATGACTTAGATGTCTCTTCTTTACTAATAAAGGTATAAATGGATTCCTGGAGGAAATGTAGTTGGTCTTATGAGATACTATTTTGCAATATGTACAAAATATCCTTCAGTGATTTCCTTTATTAGCTCTTTTATTTATAGGAGACTATTCTGATCTTTGTCCCTTGTGTAGCAAGAGTAACATAAACCAAGGTAAGCGTGTTCTCAACTAGCAAACACCAAGATGCAGTTCTTACAGGGGTAGTGCTAAGGACACGTATGTCTCTCAAGTATGCCCCCGGTGTATGACAGACTGTACTAGATACTTTAAGACTCAATTATATTACTACTATCTTGTATTGTTTTCTAAAGGAAGACAACGAGCTGTATAGAGTAATATCTGGGGATTTAAGAGCCTTCAGTCTACAGTGATACCTTGGTTCACTAACTTGACTCTTTCCACAATTGTGGTTACAACCCAAGTTGGATGAGAACCGAGTCAAATTCAATGGTTAGGTTCAATGCTGACCTTATGGGGAAATTTGGAGAGAACTCTGTAAACCACGGCACCACAGTATTTTAAAAGGTGTGTGTGTGTTACTGGTGATACAACACCAGGGTACTATACTACCAAGCTATTATCCCAACCCTTTTGAATTCTGAGACAGGGTCTCACTAAGTTGTCCGGGCTGGCCTCCAGCTTGGTTCCTCTCCTTTCAGCCTCCTGAGTAGCTAGCGCCATAGGCGTGGGCGTGTGCCACCGTGACCAGTTGGAAAAGTTGCATGTTTCTAAGATAAATGACTTAATTCTCAGTTTCCTGGTTCCTTGCCTGTGAAATGAGAGAATGATGGGAAGGGGTTTAAATAAGGAACAATCTGCTGCCTTACATCGCACAGGAAAGCATGTAAATGCCTGACACAGCAAGGAGTTTCAGGCAATGATGCGGACTGTGATCAAGTGCAGAGTGGGTGCCTATACAAGTAATACCATCTGCAGTTCACATATTACGGAATACCTCAGTAACCAAGAAAAATATACCTGAGAGAGAGGTTAAACTCTAGGTCAGCAGTTTCTAAATTCTGACGAGACTGGGCGCGTTCAGGGTGGTATGGCCGTAGACAGCAGTTTCTGAATTCTGGTCTAGTTGATCCCCGAGATTTCTTTCAATCTCTTTCTAAAATTAGTATGTCAAGTTTTGAAGAATTATATAGAAATGACACTTTAAAAGTACCTTAATGCTATATTCCTTTTCCTTATTGACTTAGAAATACACAACTGCTTTGGTAATAAAATTTAGTAATAATCTATAATTTCTCTTACTTCATAATGGTGCTTAGATATTACAGGTACTTTAAAATCACCTTTTAAATATATTTTTAAAAGGGCTGAAAAACAGGACAATTTCCCGTTCACAGGCTGCCCCAAACTGGGACAATCCAGCAATACTACCAGGCACTCCAACAGAGAAAGACGCAAAGGACTTCTACATTTTCTTCTTCCCTTGGGCACGCTACTTTCGAAGATGCTTCACGGAGTAAAGGCCTTCCTAACTAAGCATTAGGGCATGGGCATGAAGTCCTCTTCAACTATCATCCCGAATGGTGAGGTTGCTTACATAAGACATTATAAATAATGACTGTGAATACTGAGACCAGGGAGTAGAAGATGGAAGGTGTAAGTCGCTATAAAGGAAAAGCCCACACACCAAATGACAGACATGTAGACTCAGGAACCAAACATGCCAGACTGTGCTGCTGACCATTAAAGTGAACAACGGACCAGTGAGGGCCCTTGAATTCTACCCAGGGTAAAAATTCAGACCAGCAGAATTATAAATACATTGTTTCACCTTAAAAAAATGAATCCTAAGGAAAAAAAAAAAGGATTATTTGTTTAACTCCCATAAAGGAAGTCTATATTGTATAAGTAGACTCCTATTTTTAGGGATTTCTTTAATGAAGTGTGTTCATCATAAAAAAGTCCTCTGGCTGCTTTGCAAAGGCCAAATTTAGTTTTCCCTTACACACAAGGTGAACACTATTTCATTTCTGCAGCTCAGAATCACCAAACATGCACTCTCTGGAAACAAGGAGACCAGAAATGGCTACCTGTATAATTTAGCAGAGGGCAGTTATTTACTTCTGTGTTAGTATCTTATTTTATAAAATACAGACCATGAAAACCAATTTCACAGGATTGATGAAGAGACTAAGTAAGAATACACCTTACTGACATTATTGATAAAAGCCTTGCAGGCAAAGGTGGTGCATGCCTGTAATCCCAGCACTCAGGAAGCCGAGGGAGGAAAATCTCTGAGTTTGAAGCCAGCCTGGGTTACATACTGAGTCCAGGCCAGCCTGAACTACACAGTGAGACCGTCACAAAACAAAACAAAACACACCAAAACCAAAAAAACAAACAAGACAGTCAACCCCTGAATAACATCTAAGCAACATTTAAAAAGCCTTCTTCCCCTAAAAATTTCAAAGGGGTCCCAAATAGCTAAGTCAAACTAATTTTTTCCCAAAGTGTGTTGTTAACAAGGACTTCTTATACCCTGAAGTTATCTAGTTACCACACCCAGCTCCTACACCTTCATCTGAAATTCTGTGACCTTAAATTATAAAGAAAAGCCTAAGTAGAAACACCTAACTCCCATCCCTGAAGTCAAGTGACACCACTTCTCCCAATGAGTACTTTCTGGAAGAAGATACTTGATTCGTCCCATCCACCTCCAACTCCTACAAGTATTTTCATGGCTAAAAAGAACGACTGTGTTCTCTTCTTGCTTCCACATAAAACTAACTAACCCACACGACAGAAGGACCTGGTACTAATCTGTTGGACACAGTAAGAGAATTCAGAGTGCCTGAGCACATTTAAAAATTAGTTCTGGTGGAAAAAGATTAGGCCCAACCACTACATCTGAGAAATAAAAATCTTAAAACTTCTAACGAGGAACAACAAAATGAACAGAAAGCTGTTTAAATACTGATTATCCTATTTACCTTCTGCGTTATCTACCTATCACAGATAGAAATTGTTTCTATTTTACTAACTTTATTTTGCCAAGAAAGGGGTGGGTTCCTAAATGCAGTCAGTTGAGATTGTATTCTGATAGAATTTGTAGACTATGTATTATAGCATTTTTTCTTTTGTGACTATATTTCTATCTCAAGTAGAAAAAGAACTTTTTCATGGATCAATACTGCAGATACATAATGCTTATTTCAACCAATCATACCCACTTTACTAAAATATTCAATAATACCATTCGACATGTAATCTAAGAGGTTTTCCAGTTTTATTACTGTAGTTCCCTATCAGTTCAGTACTTAATCACGAGACTATAGCAGCCAGAGTACAACAACTTACCAGTAATATGAAATGCAGAAGAACCAGTTTTTTCATAGACTTCTCAGCTAAGTCGAGGCAGTTAAGTGACAAACTAGAGACTAGTAGTGTTTCAAAGAAGGCAAAAAGAAAGGAGAAGGGGGCTCACAATCACCTCACTAGTTTCTACCAAATTCCTGAGTGGATCAGGTTTGTTGAACACAAGTCTCTTATGGTCTTAAAAACTTTCAACAAAATCTGAGAAAATAACCTGTCAATTTATTCCCTATTATCTGACCAAGCTGTAAATTCTATGTAGGCAGACATAAGGACTCAATGACCTGCTGCCTTCCAAACATCATTTAGATAAATGTATGGATATTAATTAACTTTATTTGCTGTTTATCTTAGATTCTGACACACAAAAAGATTTTGGTTAATTGTAATTTAAATTGAAACATAAAATTGGAAATCTAAGAACAGATAAAATACAGTTTTTAGGTATCTGATTTCTGGGTCTCAATCTCAGCTCTACAACACATACTAGTTCTGAGTGACCACTGTGCCTCATTTCCTTAAGTGAAAATAAGAATCTCTCTATAAAGGTAAGATTCAAATGAAACATCTTATATATAATATAGTCACTAGCTGGTGCTAGTTTTATAAATTACACATACCGAGACGTTTATAGGGGCTGAAACTTGAAACATGTAAACACATAATGTTTTAGTAAGAAACTGTGTCTGGGAGTTGATAGGTTCTTCTCTTTTCACCTCTTTCCCAAGTCTGAATCATTCTAGTTTGATATCACTAGAATCAATTCTTCTTTCTACTCCCTTACCTTAATAAGGACCCTCATTATTTCTTACATAGGAATGGGGCAATATAGCAGGGTAAATGTCAAAAAAACAATTTGCTATACATACAGATTTCAAGGACTTACAGAAAAGGTATTAGTTTTAATCATAACTAAGTGGGAGTCCCAGAAATTTGAGACATGGCATATACGTCTAATCTCAGCCCTTGGGAGGCTGAGGCAGAAGGACTCTATAATGAAGTTTCAGAGCAGCGTGCATTACGTAGTGAGTTGAAGGCCAGCCTGAACTACATAAGTGAGACTCTGTCTCAAAGAAACCAAACCAGACAAACATACAACCAGACATACCAACCAACCAACCAAAGCCAGGTACTTTGCAATAGGACAACAGGAAAAGTGGCTTAAGGGCATGTGAAGAATCAACAAAGCCAGGCTCAAAATTGTAAAAGTGAGACTCTGCTTTGAAAGAGTCCCAGGGCACTGTGCCCAAGGGCCGCCCAAAGAATTTGTTTCCTTGGACTGGGAACTAAGCGCTCAGCCCTTCAGGCACTCTATAGCTGTGACACAAGGAAGCCTGGCTACTGCTCAAGCTGGAGGTTGACCCTGGCATCATTCATGTGGTGCTGGTTTCACAGGCACGCAGAATGCAAGAGGTGTGGGGTCAGGAGGCTTCCATCGAGATTTCAGAAGGACTGGGAGGCCGGGAGCTGGGCCTCAGAGGGCAGTGCATGAAGCTGTGACACTGACGCCGAAAGTGCAGTGGTGTCCCCAGAAAGCCGCAAAGACAGGAACATGGGATATTTGAGCAGAGCCAGCCCAAGAGAGAAGCCATGGGGCTGGGGATATAGCTCAGTGGAATAAGCGCTTGCCTAGCAAGCGCAGGGTCCTGAGTTCGATCCCCAGTACCGCAAAAAAAAAACAAACAAACCAAGAGAGAAGCCATGAGGACTACACCACCACCAATGCCGTAAGGGTCGAGCCAGCCAAGCCACTTGGAGCTCACGTCTCATTACTGCAAGCTGCCCTAGGTGTGGATGCGGGCTTGCAGGGTTCAGTGTCCGCTCTGCTTGGCTTTGGTCCCACTAGTTTCTATCTCCCTATTTTTCCCTTTTGCAATAGGAATATTTACCCCGTGCCCTGGTGTGCTAGGAAGTGTTTAACTTCCCTTTTATTTTTTACAGTGGCTCACAGTTAAGTGTTTGCCATAAATCTCACAGTAGACTTTGGACTTTTCAGCAATGCTAAAACTGCTAGGACTTCGGCAACTCTTACAGATGAACTAAATGCGTTTTGCACAAAAAGATGCAATGAGCGTTCTGGGGGCCAGAGGTGGGATGTCAGGGTTTGTATGGATGTCCCCGCAGGCTCCTGTGCTCACAGGTGAGGCTCTGGGAGGTGACTGGGTCGTGGGGTGTGACACTCAGCAGAGGGCCAGTCACTGACGATCTCATAACTAAACGTGCCACTGGGAGGTGGGGCCTGTTGGAGGAGGCCACTGAGGGCGTGGCTTGGAAGGGTGTCCCCTCCCCCTCCCTCCGCGTATTCTCTGCATGCCGGGGCAACTCCTTCCCAGCAGTGAAGAAAGCGACTTAGCACACCTGGTGTGTATCCCTGCTTCTAATTGCTCTAGGAACAGATACTCCTCCTACAGTCACAACATTGCCAGTGTCCGTGCAACATTCTGTTTATTTTTTCAGCCATATTCATTTTTGGGGCAATTCTCAAATAATCTCAAAAGCAACTCCAAAAGAAAACAAAACTTGTGCCTACTAAAATCCATCTAAAACATCATAAACAAAGAGCCTGTCCTCTTTTGAAAAGGACACTATTCACTTTCTGTTTATGAGACAGGATCTTGCTATGTAGTCCAGACTAGCCTTGAACTTTGGTGATCCTCCCGCCTCAGCTTCCCAAGTGCTGGGGTTTAAGGTCTGTCCCACCATGCCTGGCTTAAAGACACTATTCTTTATCAATTTTATGTTTTCCCTTTTTTAGCCTTCTCAAGTCTTTTTATACATGAATTTGAATGTTGTGCACATATTTCCTTTATCTACAACAACCTAGTTCAGTACTTCACTAGAGAGTCAACAGACACATTACACAAGCTGGGAACAAGAACTATAAAGAGCTCAACACCAAAAAGACTATCCAGGGTAAAAGATGAGTAAACCACTCCCAAAGGGCCTACTTTAGCCAACATGAGGCCATACGGCACGCTGGGGGTATATTAAAATTTATTTATTTTTTTTTGCGGTACTTTTTTTTTTTTTTTTTGCGGTACTGGAGATCGAACTCAGGACCCTGCGCTTGCTAGGCAAGTGCTTATTCCACTGAGCTATATCCCCAGCTAAAATTTAATTATTAACAAAAATAAGAGGAAGATCTTTTTTTTTTTTGGCGGTACTGGGGATTGAACTCAGGACCCTGCGCTTGCTAGGCAGGTGCTTATTCCACTGAGCTATATCCCCAGCCCCAAGAGGAAGATCTTTAAAACCTCTTTGAGTACAAAATACCACTCTTTCAGCTGTTGATTCTGTTTCCAAAAATACTACTAGGTGTATATTGTGTTTATATCCCTCCAGGCTTATCTGCTAATAAAATTAGCACAGACTTTTAGTAGCTACTTTATTCTATATTACATACCTACTATTAAAGAAACATCTTGGCCATAAGGTTCTTTGATTTATACAACATGAATACCTACAAAAGCCAATTATGGCAAAGAAATGCTAGACACATTATCTCACAGACATTCCTTCAGAAACACAGTTTCTATAAACCATAACTAAAGCTTAAACTACTTTGGAAGGAACAAAGGAAAATTCCAGGATGCCTCAGGTTCTATTACATTTAATATAATAATGCATTATTATCTGACATTATCCAATTTCTAATTAAAAATGTTGGGCACCACCACCTTCTAGAAAGGCCACAAAGATGTCACACATTAACATGTCCCTAAATAGAGGAATGAATTGATCAAATGTGCTCCATTTGAACAATAAAGAAAGTCTATCTAAAAATAATTACACCAGAAACTTAATAAAAATCCCAGTGCCCTTCACATCCCTCCCCACACAAATAAAACAGAACCACCGCCTCTCAGCCATCATTTACTGTGCTTCCTCGAGAGCACACTACTAGCACAACGCAATCATGAGAGCTGCAGCATGGAGTCAGGGCGACAAATGGCCCAGTTTAAAGCTCCCAATGTCGCATGTTCCTCAGTCTCGGGTGAACCAGGATGGCTGGACCTTCTAAGTGGAACAGGTCTTGGTAAGAGTTTGCTTCCCCTCATATTTCATGATCTCAAGGATGAACAGAACATGCCTGCTCAAGAGACTTCAACTTTGTAGGGAAAAATAAAACATAAAAATAGAAAATACACCTGGTATGGTGGTACAAGTCTGTAATCCAACCACTGCGGGGGCGGGGGGGTACTGAAGCAGGAAGAATCTGTGTTTGACCTCAGCCTGGGCAATTTAGTGACTTGGATTCTGTCTCAAAAATCTAAGAACACCAAAGTAATAAAAATGGGCTGGGGATATAGCTCAGTGTAAAGGCCCTGGATTCACTGCCCAATATAGAGGGAAGTGGGACACAAAATACGTGGGAGTTCAAAACACAGTGACAGGGAAAGATCTATGAAAAAGGCACATTCTGGATCACTGGGCCTAAAGGAACAGAAAAGGTAGTAAACGCCCACAGTCAAGACAGTGGAAATCTGTGAGTGCTGGTTAGGGGTTTTGATTCATTTAGTAAATAACAACACTGGACAAGTGCGGAAAAAAATAGACTTTCAGAAAACTAAATATCAACTTTAAAATTAACAAAAGGGAAAAGAATAAAATTAACCAAAGGAGTTCTAACAATAGGAGGCTAGATAACACACCTAGTAATGTCAGGCATTTTAGTAAAAATATGGTTAACATGCAGGCTTTAAAAATGTATGAGATGGTTTGTGTGGCTCAGTGGTAGAGCACTTGCCTTGCATGCACAAAGCTGTTTGATCCCCAGCCCTCCCCAAGTGAAAACCAAAATTAAAAAGTCAAAAATAATGTATCACACAAAAGAAAGAAAATGACATACAGAGTTAAGACAACTGGTAATGTCAATTTTATTCAATGACACTGAATGGCCTACTGTACCTCCAGCCAGTGTAGGTGTTGGATTCACACGTCGTAGGCTCTTTTTCATAATAGGATGTCGGCGCTGACAACCCTGCATCTGCTATCTAGAGTACACTGAGGTTACTTTAGTTATGCTGCTACTAGAATGCGACAGGGGAGAAGCTTAAGTTCCCACGTACATTAGTAGATGTATGGGGCAAGCCGTATTTTTTCTTTAAAAAACTGCTTTGACTCTTTCTAAGTACATTAATAGAATAAACAAATAACAAAACGCTCAGTTAAAACTAAACACTTCATGGGTTAGGATCTATGCAATGGTCATTGCTGTATAACTAACAATATGGTCCGTGAATACAGAAGACACTTATTTGATGAATTAACCATAACTACTTTGATCACTTAGAATAGGCATGGGCTAGCCAATGTCATCTGCTGCACCCCCCCGTAATACTAGGGTCAAACCCTGGGCCTCAATGCTAGACAAGCATTACAGTGCTGACCTATACCTTCACTCACTGTTGCCCGGGGAGTACTTTATAAATCAAGTATTACTAAATACAGCCAAGCTCACTCATTGTGTACTGTTGCCTTCAGGCCACAGTGGCAGAGCTGCATGGCCATGCTAGAGACTGTATGGTTAACAAGGACTAAAACATTACCTGGTCCTTTACAAAAAGCTTTGCCATCCACTGCCATTCAGGCTAGGGCCTAGAAGAGGGAAGGAAAAATCTTGCCCATTAGTTTAGTGGTAGTAAATAGATTTTAGCTCAAACATCAAGACAAAATATTAAGTTACTTGTACTGAGTGCAACCTTGAGCTCACTTTGTAACCCAGGCTGGTCTCCAACTCATGATTCTCCTGCCTCAGCCTCCCGAGTGCTGGGGATATAGGCGTGCACCACAATGCCCAGCCTGATGATTTTTGAGATAAACTCCAACTCACAAAGATTCAACAAAAGAATACAGTTCATAATTACCGAAGTCTTCTGTGGTTTAGGTGGAGAGAAAAACAGGTGTAACTCTAAAAATGTGAAAACTAAAGAAAGATTAAGATTTGTCCGCAGAAGACCATCTTATCCATTTGTTTGCAAATAAGTTTCCCCCAGAGGAGGGTCTTTGTTCCTCAGATCTCCAGACATCACGTTCAGTAACTTAACATTAGCCACTCACAATGTCTTAGACCGTTGTGAATCATACATAGGGGTGAAGCAGGGAGGGAGGGGGAGGGGCCACCTCCACAGCACGACCTCACTGAAGGAGAGAAGGCCGTCCAAGACGGTTCTCCACACCCAGTGCGTAATGTCACCATCAGAGCACTTACTGTTTGCGGAACAGGATGCAGAGTGAGGTAACTGTACCAGGAAAGGGAGATCCCTATTAGTGAAGGTATCTGCTTCCACGTATTTAAAACAAATACTAAACGCAGTTTATGAGACATTGGGGCAGGGTCGTAAGAAATTAGAAGTAAGGCACTTGAATACAAGTAAGACAAAACTAAGGGTTCCAGAACAAATCACACTCATTTTGATGAATATGTGTATCTTTAAAAAAAATCACAAATGTTTCCTTTTCTGTTTTTTTGAGACAAGGTTTCACTATGTAGTTCAGGCTGGCCTCAAATTATGTCGCTTAAGGTGAGCTCGAATTTGCAGTGATCCTCCTGCCTCAGCCTCCAGAGTGTTAGGATTACAGGCACGTGACACCTGGTGTTCACAAATATTTAATATAAAATTACCTAGCTTTTACTGTATACCACGAGGACACATGTTTTTAATTTTACACTATTTCAATGTATTCAGAGAATTAAGAAATAAATTAGTGTCTTCAGTGAGAAAAGAAACAAATGGCCACATAAGTATTTACTATTAACTAGGATCCTATATCTAGGATTAAATGACAGGCCTAATATGACTGCCCCCATATGCGTTAAGCAGCTGTAAGAATGTCTTGATTTTAGATTATGGCTTCACAATTTGCATGGTTACACATTCTGCATGAAACTTCAGGGCCAGACTAGTCCTAGTGGAAAATCCCCTAGCAAACCTGTCACAAGTTGAGAAACATTAACTAAAGCAATAAAAAATAGGGGAAGCCAAGTACTCCCCACAATTTTTTCTTAATAATTTTATTATCTCTAAGCAGCAATTTGCAGTAGCTGCTTACTGGCTTGGGCCCCTAATTGTGTTACAAGGTTGTTTTGACTAATACTTCCTTTCACGTTCTATACTCTTCACTTTTTACAAAGATGTGTTCAGTCCAATAAAATGAAGACTGTGTAGAAGAATAAAAGGCACACCACATTTCAACCGGAAGCCTTAAATAATGCGTATCACATTTGCCTTTCATACATAAACAATGTACATGTACTTGAGTAACTACCAGGTCGGAAAAGGGAGTTCACAAGTATATACACCAAATGCATGGATAAAGGCAAATCAAAGTTTGGGTGTTAATCGGGCTGCTACAATAAGCACTGCATATGGGAAAAGTACAGAAAGTGGGCAAGTACTTCCTGTGATCAATTTCAAAGTAGCTTCTTCCACAGGGCGTGCTGGCGTAGGGTTGTAATCCCAGCATTCAGGAGGCTGAGACAGGAAGATCACTGTGATTTTGCGACCAGCCTAGGCTACACAGTGAGTTCAAAGCTGGCCTGAACTACATGGCGAGACAATAACCAAACCAAACCAAAACAACAACAAACCAAAAAAGAGAAAGAAAGTAGCCACACACCCAAAACAAAGTAGCCTCTTCAGCTATCCTCTTCTTCCTCGTCACTGCCCAGTGGTGCAGTTTTAGATAGAAATGGTGTGTCTCAGTCCCATTCCATAAAATCGCTCATCTAGCTACTCTATTTTACAATTAAATGTGTAATTCCTAGAAACTTTTCAACTGTGGGACAAAACCGCATGGTATCTTGTAAGACTTAAAATCAAGAAGAAACTGATTAAAATAACTGCTTTCAGTAAACTTTTCTTTTTATTTTAAAGAGAGTAGTAAAAGAAAAAAAGAACAGCAGCAGCAGGCCAGCATCACAACCGTAAACAAAGCAAGCACATTAAAGTGATCCAGGGCTTCAAAACAAATGACAGGATTAAGAGTGGTTGTTATATTACATACTGTTATCTTCAACTACGTTGCTCACATTACCAGATGTAAAAATGAAAGACTGTTCAAACCATTAAAGAGGATAAAAAATAATTATTAGATAAAACAAGAGTTTCACTAGGCAAGTCACTAAACGTTTTTTAAAAACGCTCTTTGCTCGGCACTAATATCCAAGACGGACAGTCACTATTTCCCAACACGTAACTAGGCTCTCCAACTACGGTGCCAGTCGGGTGGTTCTTCCAGCTGTACGCACTCGGCCTCGGCAGACTGTTTTCTACGTAACTGGTGGGAAGCACTATTGTCAGACCCTATGTCTTCCCCAAAGACCCCATGAACCCGTTGTGGAACAGCTTCTCTTAGAGACTCTTGTGTCTCTAGGTGCACTCCTTTACTATCTGCAGATCCCGCCTCACTGTTACCTCCTTTTCTAATTACTAGAACCTGGTCTTTGTAAGGACTCACCTCTATACTTCATTCCGGTATTCTGAACTCTTTACATTGCATACTGATTAACTTTCCCTGCATTTAATTTTGTTTGTTTTATTGAGACAGGGTCTTAAACTTAAGTTCAGGCAGACCTTAAACTCAGAGATCCTTCTGTCTCAGCCTCCTCAGTGCTGGGATTCTAGTCACTCACGACTACCATGCAGGTTTAACTCCTTGACTTAATCCTAACACATAGTAACCTGGAACAGTTAACTCTCAATAACATGCAGCAATGCCCTAAATTAAAAATGAGGAACTACAACTGGACACAAACATAATCTCAAAACATTAGCCTAAGTATGATGGGAATTGATGAGGTCAAACGACTGCAAACTTTACATATTTTTTCAATTAAAAGCAGAGCCTCTCGGTCACACCCTCACTCTCCTCTGCTTCTGCCTCCCACCTCGCCACTGCCTGTTACCATCACCACCACCTGCCTAACAACGGAGAACAGTGTGAATGCTGTTCTGCCCTTAAAGCTTGCAAAGTCCATCTTCTCTTTGTTCACCGGGCTCATACAGAAGAAAAGCACAAGTATAAAAAGCTAAAGGACACTGCTCGTAATTTTTTCAGCTAGTAACTCGAACTACATAAACCATGGCCGGCGGCAAGCTTGTGACGAATTCAGATGTCCCGGACACAAAACATAAGCAGTATGTTGCCTAATTCAGCACTGCTGGAGAGAACAGCTGACAGTTAGTTACTTAGTAATATAGGGAACAGTAAAGCCTCCCTTCAACTTCCTTCCCTCCCTGTCCCATCAGGCATCCCTGAAATCCGCACCGTGCACTGGTTCTCTAAGCCACTACTTTTCTCTCCGCTGGGGTCAACCCTGTCCTTTCCAACAGTGGTGCTTCAAATTCAATACTCTCTTTCTTTACAAAACATACCTATTTTATCTCTAAAAAAAAAAAGCCAATAAACCGCTAGGAAACTGAGCACAGCGTAAACTGTAATTCACTCATCACTGTTACTGTTTTCATGATCTGAAACTGACTGGTTCATCTAAACAAACGTTAGCCTAAAAATCCTTAAGCTGGAGCTGTTGTATGACACATGGTTTATAAAAATACAAACATGGTTACAATTTTTTTTTGTCTTTTTGAGACAGGGTTTCATTATGCAGTTCAGGTTGGCCTTGAACTCACGTTGGAGCCCAGGCTAGCCTTGAACTGCCAGTGATCCGCTCTGCCTCAGCCTCCCAATTTGTCTTGGAGACAGGGTCTTCCTACGTAGTTCGGACTAGCCAGGAATTTGTTATGTGTTTTAGACCTCAAACTTTCAATCCTTCCGCCCGTCCCCCGAGCGCACAAGTTGTATGTATGCGCCGTCATGTCTGATGCTAAAATTGTTTTCAATCATTCTGAAGGTGTCTTTACAAGTATTTACTTCAGGCAGACACACAAAATTCTCAGGTCAGAGAACTGTTAAAACCAGCCAGGTGTGGTGGCACCGGCCTGTAATCCCTGCACTTGGAAGGCTGAGGCAGGAGGGTCGCTGAATAAGCTGTAATACAAAAAAAAAAAAATCAAACAAACCAGTATTTGTTTTAACAATCTTTTTACATAAATGTGGATAACATTCCTTGAGGACACTAAAAGCGAGCACCTGGCTGCAGCATGGAGCGGGGAAGCCTCCCCGAACTTCCTCCTTCATGCTCTCTGTGGTATTAATATCCGCTGGTCTAGCTAGCGGAGGGACTGTAATATCATGCATTGGTGCTTTGGAAAATACTGGCTCACAATTACGCAGATTTTCAAGTAACGACTCATTTCATTATACATTATTTTAAAATTGTACCTTACTATCAGCAAAATCTTAAACACTGGGTAATTGTCAAGAGCCCAGTGACTGATACAAGCTTTCTAAAATTCTAACTTTTGCTTAAAAGCGACAACTTTTTGTCAGGATTTTCCTTAAAAATGTCTAACATCCACATCCGAACAACCAGTATGTCATTAAAACTGGTAAAATTAAGTAAAAATGCGTTTTGTAAAGATGTGGCTGGTTCAGCTTGCAAGAATCAATCGCACATAAGGGGCTGGGGATATAGCTCAGTGGAATAAGCTCCTGCCTAGCAAGTGCAGGGTCCTGAGTTCGATCCCCAATACCGCCAACAAAAAAAAAAAGAATCAATCGCACATGTACTTTTTCCTAGAGACAACTATATAGTATGGAACAAAAATGTTTTAAGCATACTCATTTTAACACAGTATATTAAAAAGATGCATAGAAAGGTAAAGATTTAATTTAAAATTGCTCTTCGGCTTCTACATCAAGAGCACTTAGGTGAAACTCTTTCCCTTTGTTTTTTTTTTTACTCTTTCCCTTTTTAATTACAAGTGCACGGCAGTGACCACCAACACAGTGCAGCGCTCTGCCCTGACCCCAAGACACTTGCACTTCTGTGCCACAGGTACGAATGTCGACCTTGTGAAAAAGATGAACATCTCAGTGTTGTTATAAAAATAGTCTTGTACTTGGGGCCTTCCTGAAAATATCTATGGGATCAGTAGGAGTCCTTGGATTGTATTTGAAAATCACTGATCCACATAATTCGTTTTTAAAGCTGTTCAAAATCACAAGTTACTATATTCTCTTTAGTCCTTATTCAGGCCCCAGTGAAAACCCTAAGCAACGTTTATAGGGCAGCGCGGCAAACCTATGGCACACATGCTGCAGCAGGCTGTTTGTTATCACTAAAAGCTCCAAAACATTCACCATCACTGTTACAGAGGAATAAAAGCTTTACAGAACAAGAAGTAACGCTACATTAGTATATTCTTTGGCTTTATAAAACATTTATAATACTCTTACTTAATCCTCAGCAACCCCGTCGTTGCCATCAAGAAAGCAAGCAGGTAAAAAGGCTTCAAAGGAAGTATATATTTTGCCTAAAACATCGACAGTGGTGAAATTACAGGTGATACCGATTTTCTTCTTTATACTTTGCTACATTCTAGACACTGAATACACACTTGAAGCCTCAGCTTACAATACACCTTCTGTTAATATCAGTAATTCAATGAATTCAGTAATTTCAAGAACAGCAAGAAAAAGCAAGACACATGTCACACACCTCATCCCTATCCCTCTTTTCTACATATACAATACAGAATTCAAGATGTCAAGGGGGTCCCGAATTTTGCAACTGTTACTGAGCTGGATAAGCAGCTGATCATGGTGGTGCGTGCCTGTGACCCCAGCACTCTGGGAGGCTAAGGCGAGAGGATCATAAAGTCAAGCCCAGTCTGGGCAACTTAACGAGACCCTGTATCAAAAACGAGTGCATGAATAAAATAACAAAGGCTGTGACTGCAGGTAAATGCAAAGCCCAAGTTCAAGCCCTGGTACCACCCTCCCTACACAAAGCTAAACTGCAACTGTAGTTGTTAACATAATATACTAACAGATCTCATATTCACTCTAATTTAAGACATGGGTAAAAAAAAGAAGCTGAATTCAACATACATTACCACTTGACATTTATTTATTTTTGGTTCTCTGAGACAGTGCCTTGCTATTGTAGTTCAGGACAGCCTTGAACTCACTATTGTAACCCAGCTTAGCCCTGAACTTGTGATCTTCTTGCTTCAGCCTTTAGAGTGTTGGGATTACAGGTGTGTGCCGCCAGGCCCAGTGTGAGCAGAGATGAATAATTAGAATTTTATTCTGCTTATCACTCTCTGTTGCCTCTCCAGGAGGATTCTCTCAAAAGTGCTATCAAATGGACAAAACGGGGATGGAGAAACAGTTCCATAGCAGAGTGGTTTGCCTAGAATAGCTTGGGTTCAAGCCAGACACATACACATAGGTGCGCGTGCGTGCGCACACGCGCGCGCGCGCGCGCACACACACACACACACACACACACACACAACATTTGCTTTCATCCTTTTACCCCTTCCCACAAGGAAAGAGGAGAAAAACAGGAGGCAGAAGTAATCTACCAATGGAAAGTATATAATCAATTCCCTGTATATTCTCAAAACAAAGTTACTTGAGTTTTAAGTAAAGGAGAACAAATCTTTTATTAAGTATGCATATGTTGACTGAAATAAATTTTAGAGCAACGACAGAAAAACTACTGTATTCTAAATTCTGTGGTGCTTTAATGGATATTCTCTTGCTTTAAACATCTTTCTTTATTCAGCTATCTCTACATAGTTAAGACATTTACTCCTCCACTAGAAAAGATCATTTGACATGTTATCTCATGATAGCCTAATCCATTTTAAGTTGAAAAAGGTCTCACTTTGTTATAAAACAGTAAAACAATAAAAATATAAAATAGCATAGTTAGTACAAGATGAAGCTTTAGAAACCAGTTAAATGTAAAATTCACATTCAGAACATTGATTACTCTCTACGGTTAGACTACAATTTTATATACAATCAAACATATTGTCCTTCTGGATAACACAAACCAGATGGAAATTCTGAAATTCATGCTGCAAACATTTTTACTTTAGAGAAGTAATTTAAACGTTATTTTAAAACCTGGCAGATGCCCCCCTTCAATTCTTTCAGTTGTCCTTTTTCATGGAGGTGGTGCTCAAGCCCAGGACCCTCCGAATGGTAGACAACTCAGCTACACCCCAACCCCTTTCTGCAACTTTTAAAAACCACTGGAAACAGAATTCAAAATGTTTTCATCTACTACTGATGGGGGTGCTTTTTATATTTGGAAATAAGCACAGCAGTTTATGAAGTATAGAAAGTAAGGGACATTCTTTTTGTTAGTGGGAAATTTTCAAATGTTTTCTTTAAGGCAGCATAAAAGTTCCTGAAAACTTTTTCATTTAAAATAGAAACTCTATCCCTAAAAAGATTAGTCTTAAAAGTCAGTATTTTACTGATATGGAAGTATAACGTATTATCTAGCAGGTCGGTTTTCCTATAAATAGATAAATTCATTCTATTCTTTGCATCTAATGATTCCACTGTGTTCATGAGGGATTTCCAAAGCACTAGAAAGACTTAAGTGCTCAAGTGGTAATTAGTACCCTTAAACACCATTGCAAAGTATCTATGAACACAAAAAAGTTTTCAGCACAAAACACAATACAGTGTTCTTGTTTATATACACAGGTGAATTATAAGATGTCTATTTCTTAAATTGTTCTATCTAAAATGTTCAACTTGAGTAAATTAAACAGTAAAAACTTCAGCGTAAGTTTCTAAGATTATAGAAACTTTAAAGATGAAAGGAATGGCCGGGTGGGGTGGGACCTGCCTGTAATCCCAGCACTTCTGAGGCTGAGGCAGGACTATATAGTGAAACCCTCTCTCAGAAAAATTAAAATAGAGGCGGGGAGCCAAAAGCATACATCGTTACAACCTTTAACGTGTCAGAAAGTTTAACATCAGTTTTTATCAACTAGTCTTTATCTTTTTTGTTTTGAGACAGAGTACTGATACGTAGTTCAGGTTGGCTTGGAACTCACTGGGTAGGCCCTGGTTGGCCTCAGGCTGCTGGTGATTTTCCTGCCCCAGCCTTCTGAGCATTACTATTGTAGGTATACATCACCAGGCCTGGCTTTCAAGCTTTTCTATGGTGAACATGTGACATCAGTAATATTAAAGAATCAGCTTCTAAATATTTAGTTCATCAACAGTAAACTTTACCTAGTCCCAGTCAAATCTACACTACAAACCAATACCCCTTTTATCAACACACACACTCACACACTCACACTCTCTCTCTCTCTCTCTCTCTCTCTCTCTCTCTCTCTCTCTCTATTTTGTATCTTCAGGCAAATGATTCAGGCAGATCAGTAAGATCTCTCTGACAGTGAATCATAAACTTAGTCATGTAAACTATTTTTTTTTGGAGACAGGGTCTCGCTACCAGCTCAGGCTGGCCTTGAGCTCACTTTGTAGCCCAGGCTGGCCTCATACTCACAGCGATCCTCTTGCCTTAGCCTCTGGAGAACGGGGATTACAGGCCTGCGCCAGCATGCCTCGTTATTTTTGAGGGGGGAGATACCTTCGTAAAGTCAAAATTTCCCTGTATCAGATCAAACTTCACAGATTAATTTTATCCCCTCAACAAATACTTGTCAGTTAAACAAAAGGCAAATCCCCCAAACGTGAGCTTTTCATGAAGTTTTGATTTTACTGGTAAAAGAAAACATGTCTAGTTAGTTATCACAGGCCTTATCTTTGCACAGGCCTTCCATCAATTTGAATGATACAGGAAGATACACTTGAAAGATTATATACATAGGTCAGGCTTTTCTTTTTACATTATTATGTCACCTTGCTAGACCCTCCACACATAGTGGTTCTTTCCTCTCCTTCCCTTTATATAATAATAATAAATGGAATTCCACTGTCAAGGACTGAGAAAAAAAATCAATATGTAAAGCAAATCCAAAGGCAATATGGAAGTGTGGTTTTGGGAAGATAATACTATTGCTTTCAAATATACGTTACTTCGTACGTTCATTACCATTATTAATCTTAAGATTTTAGGGCTGGGGATATAGCCCAGTGGCACAAGCGCCTTCCTGGCAAGCGTAAGGTCCTGAGTTGGATTCCTCTACCAAAAAAAAAAAAAAAGATTTTAATCCTGCCCATCACTGTGTGTCCCGGCAAGGTCCTGGGAATGAAGAACAGTGTGCAGAATGAAACAGATCAAGGCCTTACCCTCATGGTGCTACCATTTAAATGGTGTCCTCTATGTGCAAGGCACTATGCCAGTGCCTGGGACACACAAAAAGCAAACATAGCACGTCCTTGGAGTTTGCATTCAAAACAATAATTGTAGCAGAAGACAAGAATGGGCGCCATGGAGGGATGACTTTTGTGGGGCTGGGACAAGGAAAGTCCTGCGACCATTTCCGGCCCCACACCACATTCTAGAGCGAAGGCAGTTTAGCGCTGGGCCCTTGAGCTGCACTGTGCTGCCTGGCACATTAAAACCGAACTGGGTCTGTGCGTGCTCCATCAGCTCACTCTGGGGCTTCCTCAAGCAGGGTGCTTCACAATGTATCGTGAGCCTCCAACGAGAAAGCGCAAGTGAGCACAAGGCAGTGCGAAGACTACAAGGCATGGACAGCCGCAAGTAGGCCTGCTATCATTCAAGGTTCTTTGTCTTCAAACAAAATTAATCTCCTGGGCATTAATTCCCTCTTCTAAAACCTGGGAATAAAATGGCTATTCTACAACGATCTGACTGGAGTACCCTCGTTTGGGGCATAATGTGGCACTAATAATCTCTGTAAGGTGTACCTCACTATAAAAATGTCACTGTTTTTTCCTCCAGGCTGCCCATTAAGGTGGACTCCTGTCCCAAAAGTTAGCAGGCGCGCGAACTGGGCATCTTATCTAGGCCTCAGTTTCCTCCTCCATAAAACAGGGTGGGACGGGCGCTCTAAATAGGCCCTTCCGCCCCGTGTGGAGTCCTGTGACTCCATTATGACTCAATAAATACTATTTCAAGAGTCAGCTTTTTAAAAGTCTAAGAGTTTGAAGTTAAATCTCTTTTCTGGGTTATTTCTTGCTAAGCTCTTTTCGAGTAAGACCAAACACCATTGTTTCAAGATGACTGAAAATGACTTTTAGAAGGTAGCAGCTTTACCAAGGCACTGCACATACGGCACACACCCCGGGCGCACACACACCTACATGAGACACACACCACCACCAAAGCAAAAATCCAACCCAACTGAATTCCACAGTCAGTCTTCACTGCGGGGTCCGCGCTCTCCTCCGCAGGAATGTGACTGAGCTCCCGTCACTGGAACACAGAAGTGCTTCTCTTCGTGCTGCTCAGGAGTTACAGGGTCACACTGTTTTCTCAACGCCCCAAGAGCGAGGACGGGGGACAGGCGAGGAGGAAGCGAACCATCTGCCCAAACCGCAAGCGTGATCTTCTCCCCAGAAGCATGCCCCCCCAAGCCGGAGGGCCCGGTTCACCACGAGTACTTTCCGGCAAAATTCGTGCCGCTGTGAAGCCCGTTTTAGGCTCGGACACATCGAGATGGCGAAAAGGGGAAGAGGACAAACTTCCTGGATTTTTTTCTCTCCCTCCGCGGAGAAAGAGGTTTCCTCCTGCTGACGAAGGGAAAGGGCCCCAGTAGCGCTCCCGCGCGCGGCGGCCGGACTAGGTGGGGCTCCTCGCCGCCTTCCTCCGGCCACTTCCCGCAGCGCGGGGCGCGCCGGCCCGGGCCGGGCCAACTTTTCCCGTCGGATCGCGCCCGAGGGGAGCCGCGGAGGGGGCCCCACACGCGCCGCGCCCGGCTCGCGCTGCCCGGCAGCCCGGACCTCCGCCAGGGGCAACTTTCCGGCCTGCGGCGAACTTCCCCGCCCGGGCGCGCCGCGGGCCGGGCGGCGGCGGGAGGCCGCGGCGGGCGGGGCGGGGGTCCGGGCTTCCTCCGCCATGTTTCGGCGCCGACCCTCCCGCACGCCGCGCGGCTCCCCGCGGCGACTCCTCGCCGGCCGGGCGCCAGGCCCTCGCGCCACCTGCCGCGCGCCGGAGGCCTCCGCGGGCCTCGCCGCCGACCGCGCCCGCCGGCCGCCCGCGCCCTCGGCCCGCGCCGGCCCCCGCCCCGCCCCCGCCCGCCGCGGCCGCGCGCGCGCTCCGCGAACCTCGCCCGCTGTCACCGGGTCGCCGCAGCCAGCGTCACCCCGCGTCCGTCCGGGTCGCTGCTCCCGGCGCCACGGCGCTCCTGCCGCTGCCGCTGCCGCCCGGCCGGTTTCCACGCCCGACTCTGGGCGAGGTTTGGCGGTGTCGCCTTGACGTCAGGCGTTCAGCCTCGCTCTCGCTTCCGCCCGCGGGTGCACGGCCCGGGAAGGGGCGGGGCCGGGGGCGGGGCCCGCGCGGGTCCTCGCGGGCGGTCTCGCGCCTGCCTCCTGCACCCCGGTGCTCCGGCCCGGTGCTCGGGGCTCTTGAGCTGTTGCGATCCAGAGTGCCTCTCCCGCCCCCGCGTTGCTCAGCCTTGCCGCCGCAGGCTGCCTGGTGGGCGGGATCGAGGGCCGGCTCCCCCACACGCACCCTGCCCGACCCCCGCAGTTAACGGAGTGCAGGGCTTGGAAACCTAGAGGTGCCTTTCGGAGAAAACTGTAATTCGGCCGCCGACGCCTCCAGACTGTCGCTGTTCGCACAGTCTTTTGTGCTGGGGAAAGTAGCTCGAGGAGTAACTGAGAGCGTGCAGTGTCCGCGCCCCACTCTGCGGTGGAGGAACCTAGGCCGGACGGTCTGCGTTCTTGAAGCGGCATTCCTCCTGAATTGACAAGTGTTTCCTCCGCTGGTGACTTAGGACCCGGGGGACCCTCTCCAGATTACCCTGCCAAACGCAGTAAACAGATTGATGGTCCCCAAGTGAGCTGACACCCTGTACCTAAATTAACACTGTTTAAAGAAAATAAACGGCACAGTGAGATGCACAACGGGGGCACTTTCGTGACTTTGCAGAGGACCAACAAGAGGTCTATGATGTGGCTTCAGGGCGCCAGAAAACACGTTCTCTTCCAAAAAAAGCCTTGTTGGACTAAAAAGCACAGGAATTTACCGAGGGAAACTCCCATACCGGGAGAAAGGAAGAAATAAGCTGTCCTTAGCATAAGAAACCTACCAGTTTTTTTCTTCTTGGATGAAATTTAGATGAGAGATTCAGAGCAAAGAACAAGAAAAAGTACGGCTTGCTGGAATATTAATTTGCGCTTAATTCAGTACAAATTATTCTAGAAGCAAAATTTTGTGAACTTTGATAAATTTGGAAAACAAACGAAGTATGATTAATTTCACTCCTTTTAACAGTATGTAGTCGTTAACCAGATGTGGTGGCTAAAACCTGCAATGCCAGCGCTCAGAAGGCTGAGCGAGCCCAAGGCCGGCCTATGCAGCGGGTGCAGTGTCAGTTTGGACTGCACAGGAAGAACTTATCTTAAACAGGCGAACAAAACTCAAAGAAAGCAAGAAATAGGGTGGATGTGCGTGTGCACACACAGAGTCCACCAAAAACCATACACATTTCAGGAAAAGAAAGAAGAGCACGGTGTTCTTTTTTAACAGATAGTGTTCCCCTTGTATGGGGGACCCTAGAGAATCTTGTCTATGGCAGAAAACCCACTCTACTGCCGGCCTTAGGGAAGAAATTGGCAACGCATGTGTAGCAATCTCTGTGACCAAGGTTACAGAGCAGCAACTGCCGACCTAGTAAAGTCTGGAAGCTGATGGCCGCCACACTGAGCACCTCTTGTAATTGTAGAGGACGGTGATAACTTCTGTTAATCTCAGAGTGTCACAATAACTTTTGTGTTAAAATATTTATACAAGTTTTCCCTTACCTGAAGTAAAAATATGCATTTCTGGCAGACTCTATACACATCTACACACATATATATGAAACTCAGCAAACCTAAGTTAAATAAGAATGAATTGTAATTATCTCAACAGTTTTCCATTTGTATTTTCTAGAGGTCTTACAACCTAGTTTAATTAAGTATGGGGCCTATTTCCGTAATTTCCTTTTTCTTACAGAACTCTTTTTAGTAGAAGCTTCAAAGGCAAATTTTAGGGCAGTTAGTTTCAGAATTATTAGTTATAAACAAATGAATGAATGAACGAATTGCAAATAAATTTGACTTTCCTA
>PVLD010008796.1:0-81369 GCA_004027595.1 Dinomys branickii | reverse complement strand
TTCATCTCAGATGCCCATTTCTGGATTGGGTCTTTGAATTTGGACAGATACATGTTTTTTAATTCTTTGTATGTTCTAGATAGAAGACCTTTGTCTGAAGGACAGCCAGCTAGGATTTTTTCCCAATTTGTGGGTTTTCTTTTTACTTTGCTGGTGATTTCTTTAGATGTACAAAAACTTTTCAGTAGGATGAGGTCCTCATATTTTATTTTTAAAAGTAAAAGTGCAAAAACATTAACAGACAGACACAAAGTAGCACAAGAACAGTACAATCAAAACTGAATTACAGACAAGATGAGAGGGAATTAACAATGGTTGTTGTATTATACATTGATAACTTCAAAGTATATGGTCAGGAAAACACATATAGACATACAAGACTGATCAAACAACTAATCATTAGCTGTTCCTTACAATAAAGTGACATAAGTCAGTAGTGGAACCATGTTAGCCGTCCTGCACATACAGACACACATGCATAGTTATCCCTTTCTTCCTTTTCTCCTTCCCCTCATTCAATTTGCTCTTTACTTTTGAGCAGTTTCCATCCACAGATGACTGAAGAAAAAACCTGTGGCATTTTTATATAATAGAATATTACTCAGCTACAAGGAAAGACAAACTTTAAGCTTTTATAGGCAAATGGTCACAATTAGACACCATACTCATAAGTGAAATAAATTAGAGGTACATTTGCAAGGAATGTATTGTATCACTAGTATAAGAACCTGAAAGTGGGAATATAAATTAGGAGGTGTGAAAGGAAAATCTGAAGTGTATTTAGTTGGTCTACTCATTGTGAAACCAAAAAATAACAGGAGAATGAGTAGCTAAGACTCGTAGAATGTATAACAGCAATCATCTTTATCCCTCATTTATAATCAGGGAAACTGAGTCCCAGGATACATCAGTGAATTCTCCCAATGCTTTAAAACATTATTTACTAAAAAAAATGATTAAGTACCTGAAATTTCAGTTTTTAACCTAACCTGGATTTTTTTTTTTTTTTTTTTGCCAATTCATGAGACGTTCACAAAGTAGAAGAAATGTCAGTCAAATAAAATAGAGTTTTATTTCATTTTCAAAACGCAGCCTTTATTGTACAGCAGAAGTTAAAAGTGAGAAAATTGTTTTGTTTAAAGAAAGCAGGGCATAAAGAAGAAAACATCTCCAGCTTGTTACCATGTTGGAGCTTCGCTTTGTTTCGGGAAGTGCTGTTAAATCAATTTGACTGAGTCAGACACTTATTATGTCTGTTCCTCTTCCTCGATTTTTCACTTTCATCTGTAGGCAAGAACCTAGCATGTTCTCACGTTTAGAAATGTGGATTAACTGTGTCTGCTTAATACCATTTGCTATACCTCAGTGCATTTTTAGGGGGATAAAATGCTTTGTCAGAGACCCTTCTTGCTCTGCAAAGGGCTTTGTTCCAGAGGGGAACTTCATGCATTTTATCAATGCAAAAACTAGTCGATAATCTTCTATCCTCCTCTGAGTCCTATGAGAAAATAAAGGACTACTACTATTGGATTAAATGTCAAACAAAAAAAGTCAAGGAAAGTTTGTGCTGGTGGCCACTGACACAGAGGTCTTAACACATGAGTGGCTAAAGGGAGAGGAGGTATTTTTGCAAGTTCAGTCAGGAATGCTGGATTTTGAGTATCGTACCAGATGGCAGAATTTTCATTTGATCTTCCCATTTTTCAACTGGAAAGTGGCTTGGAGAAATCTGTATTTTTATGATGGTTATTCTGCCTTAGATTGCTGGTCCCGGGGAAACAGTGGTCAGGCTAAGGAGTTGTAATCATTCTATGGGTAGAAAATTTTTGTTTATGCATGAACAAATCTCACCTTAGCCATTCTAGTTTTGAGTGAAGACATTTTTTGAGTGCAGATCTGTGTAGTCTGGAATATGTCCTATAACTTTTTAAGCAATTAATATACGATTGACATGAACAGTGGAGATAACCATTATGAGGAAATGGTACATGAACATACTACAACCTTGTATTTTATTCACGACACAGCTATTATTCAAAGGATTTTCATTTACCCAAGAACTTACTTATTGTATAATAAAAACTTAGATTGATATATCATTGACTATTTTGGTGTTCAGCATTTCCTTTTTTTTTTTTTTCTTTGCGGTACTGGGGATCGAACTCAGGACCCTGTGCTTGCTAGGCAAGCGCTTATTGCACTGCGCTATATCCCCAGCCCTGCATTTCCCATCTATAGATTATCAAGAGGCTACTGTAGAAAAAGACTGTGTTTCTTCTACTTCATTTTTTCCCCTTCATTATACATTGATGTAAATAAACTGAAGTAAACCGTTTCTTCTCTCAATGAAAGCTATGTGAAAATTTCAATTTGTTGGCATTTATTCATACGTCACAGCCTTGATTCCACAGCATTAAAATAAGCAGTTGCAGGTTTAATGTGACAGGAAATATCATGGGTCATATCTAGGTGATGTGCTTCCCTGAGAGATTATGGAGATTAATTTCTTAAAATACTTACTTGTTGGTTGTCATGTGATTTGGATGAAGAGGCCCCAGGAGAGGTGGTTTGATTGTATAGATACTAACCTCATCAGTCAGGTAACCAACTGATGAGTTTTTAGCTGAAGGGGATCTTAGGAGACTGAATTTTGTTGGAGGTTCTGGGCTGAAAAGGCATAAACCTGGGACGGGGTCTGGTCTGTGGTCTGTTCCTCTCTGCCCTTTTTTCCTCCTTCTCCCTGATTTCTTCCACTATGTTTCTGCCTTGTATGCATCGCAACCATGGACTGAACCTTGAGAAACTGAACCAAAGTAAACCTCTCTTCCTTTATGTGCGAAGTTTCAATTATTTTGTCCCAGCAACAAGAGAGCAAACAATACTGCTTCTGCCTTTTTTCTTTGGGACTGTGTCTGAATTTTTGTAAAAGAATCTTTATTTTACCACAGCGAATCACTGTACAAGTTCTACAGCTTCTATTACCCCCACAACCACTTGATATCTTTTCTGACCATGTTTTCTCTGTCATAGTCAACGAACCAACATTGGTACGTTAGTATTTACTGCATTTCTCACTTTATTTGGATTTTACCAGTTTTAGTTTTTAAACGGCACATTTAAACATATATATAAAATATAAATAAATATAAACAAAAATATACATATGGTGCTGCAAGATGTTTCACACATGTCAACAGCATGTATGGATCAAATCTAACCACATTTCTGATGGTTGTCTGTTCTAGCAAGCCATCCAGAGTACAACAGTATGTTTTCCTGTTTTTTTTTTTTTGGTCTCCTCCAATTTTTGGTGGACGCATGACTAATCATACTAGTTTCAAGGAATTCAGCAGCATGTCTTTAACTTGAAAGGTGGATCTGCTGGATGTTTCAGACTTGCATGTGGGTTTTAGGGGGAGAAATCCATAGAACTGAAGTGTGTGTCTCATGGTACTGTAATAGGAATATAAAACATCTACAGGACCTTCTGTTGCTGTTTATCTTCTCTCCAGTCCAAAGTAACACATGTAAGTCAGCCTTCTCCCCTGGATATTTCTGTCCCTCTCCACACACTTCACGATTTTCCATAGCTCATTCATAACGATAAGTTTATTCAGAGAAGTTGTGTTGGTCCACCTTCCCTTTGCTGAAATATAAATATACGGCACACACAATTTACAGGGTATACTGGTTTATCAGATTTATGGTTTCAGAGGTTGTAGTCCATGGTTGGTTCACTCCAAGGCAGAAACATCCAGGTGAAAGAGATGGTAGAAGAAAACTGCTGACTGATGAAGGAAGAAGAGTAGAAGGAAAGAGCTAGATCGAAAGGGACCTAAGGTCCAGATATAATCGCCAAGGTTATGTCTGCATGGTGCACTTAGACATACTCAGAAATGTGCTTTACTGAACTCCTAGGTGGTTCCTCCTTCCCAACACACATCTTTGTGAATTTTCCATCAATAAGCAAAAGGTAAAAGGAACTTTTACAAGCCAGATTTTCATCATGGAATTCTGCCATAAAGGGGTGAGAGAGAAAGGATACAAGGCCCTATTTTCTTGTTTGTGGAACATGGAGATGAATCATGTTTTGCACCAAGGAAGTTTGGTCTCTTCTGCCAGTTGTATATTTGCTTGTTTATTTTTTCACTAATTTACTTGTATCAGGATAGACACATGGATACTTGTAATTTAATTCAACACTACTCCTACTTAATATCTTTCTAACATGATGTTCTCTGTCACTATGAATTAGACAATTATGAAACTCTTTCATTTGGAAGTTGGTAAATGAGAAGACTTGATACCTAACAAATTAGAAAGACTTGTGGGTGGGGATGTGCTCATCTTTTTAAAACATTTTCTTTTTTTCAATTTTTATTGTATGTATGTGTCATACATAATGATCACTTTCCTCACGAAGAGCTAGTACGTACACACAATGTATTTAAATCCTTGTCTCATCACGTTCGCTCCCGTTCCCTCCATCTCCCAGTCTCCCATCTGCAAAAATTCTATCTCCCTAGTTCTTGTCTCACTTGTATTTTGCCATTGATTTATTATTTAGGCTTCTCCTAAAAGAGACATTGCGATATTTAAGCTTACATGTCTGGCTTATTTCACTGAATGTGATGGTCTCAAGGTGTGTCCATTTTCCTGCAAAGGGTTCATTTATTCTTCTGTCTGGCAGAGCCATACTCTTTGGAATAGCAGCACCACAATTTTTGGCATCCCTTGATCCTTGATGGACTTGGGAGGTCAGTTCGATGATTTAGTCATTAAGAATTGTGCCCCCATAAATACTTGCCTTTCAAAAACATCATGTTCTAGCAGTAAATCTCAGCTGACTGCCAAACTTCAAAGTGCCTGGAATCACGTTTCATAGAGCATTCCCCAGTCTTGCTCTGCAGAACTGAAACACACACCCACAACATGACACTATGGCTGGGATGATTCTTTCCCAGAACTTATCCTGGTGAGTTTTGCATAAATAAGCATAAAGTTGAATAAACTTATTAGCAAGTAGGTTTTCAATAGGGTCCTATCGATCATTTCATGGAATTCAATATTTGAAAGTTAATATTTTAAAAGGCCAGCTCATCGTCCTCAGTTCAGGCTGTATTTTGGCATGAAATTTTAATATGCATACAGGTATTTGTCATTAAGTATATCTTTAAAATCATTATTTTTGGAATTATTGTAACTGGATTAATTCTATCCATAACCCCTTGAAACAAACTCCAACCTTGGCAAGGTAGTATGCTGACTGAAGACCCACTGAAAGATTGTGGAGTTTTTTAGTTATAGGTGGTACAGAAGTGTTGGAAAAGTTGTAAATAGCAGGGCTAAACAGTAAATGTAGAATATATATATATATATATATATATATATATTTAATTGAGGAACTTTGTTAATATTTTAAACATAGATTGACAATTGTTATCTATCTACGTTTTTAATACCTCAGCTCTGTGTTCCCCCTGTGATACCTGTGACACTTTCTGATTTACAAATGCATCGTAATGGTATTCCATCTCTGTCTGCGTCATGCTGGGCCTTTTCTGTGGTACTGTGGATTGAATGCAGGGCGTTCACTCTGAACTGTAACCCAAACCACTTTCAATTTGAGGTAAGGTCCCATTGACTAAGTCTCTAAGTGTCCCAGGCTGAGCTCAAACCTGCCATTCTCTTACCTAGGTACTGTGGCTTTTTGGATGTACTTACACCTGTGAATCATGTCTATTTCTCTATCTCCATCTATACCTTTAATATCTATTTATTTGTGTGTGTGTGTGTGTGTGTGTGTGTGTGTATAATCTGTATGTGTATACATATGTATAAATTAAACTATTTTAAACTTTACATTGCTTGTGCTATTACAGCATAGGACACTTTGGGTTTATTAAATATCTCCTTGCACACGGATAACTAATGAAGTTTTTCAGAATGTTATGTCTTAGCTTACTTGCCATTTACTTTATTTTTAATCTTTATATTCAGATCGTACCTCCTTTGCCTCCTGCCCGCCCGTCCCCACCCGCCACTGCTTCCCTGTCTTCCTCCTCTGTTTCCTCCTCCTTTTCCTTTTCTCCTTCTTTTGCTTTTTCTCTTCTTCCCCTCCCCTTCTTCTGTTCTGTCCCTCACCTCACACTCTTTCTCCCCTTTTTCTCCTTTTCCCATCCCATTTCCTCCTTCTCCATCTACACCTCCATCTCCTCTTCTTCCATTTCCTCCTCCTCCTCCCCCTCATCCAGGAATTGCATTCAAGGCCTTTGCTCTAAGCTGTGTCCTCAGCTTCCTTTTATTTATTTACTGTTGAGGAGACACAGTTTTGCTACATTGCCCATGCTTTTCAAATTGAGATCCTCCTGCTTCAGCTTCCCAGAGTCCTGGTTATACGTGTATTTACTTTATTTCCTAATTATGCTTTCTTTCTCACAGAAAGTTTACTTGCTATGTTTTTTTTTCTTGTTTCTTACTTAGAATTACAGTAGTTCCTTGTTTTATTTCATTCATAACAATTTCATACATGCTTGCAATCTTAGAGAATACTTCATTATAGCATCTTTCAAATGTGCACAAAGTCGTGAAACCAATACAAAAATGAATCTCTTGTTTTTATTTTATTTTAATTTTTTTGGCACTGGTAATCAAACTCATGATGTCGTGCTTGCCTGATGGATGCTTGTGCATCTGAGCTGTATCCCTGACCCTAAAGTGAATCTTTTACAGACCTCATTCAATTTCAACAAGTATGAACACATAACTTCATTTTTAAACAGAATCTCACCCATTTACTTCATTCTTATTATTATACTGAGCATGTGGTTTATCTAAAAATGTATCAAATCTTACTCTAAATTATTTTCCTTTTATTTTTTAATTTAAGTATAGCTACAACAGCCTTACCATTCCTAAATTACCAATAGTAGTTCCTCACTATATTCAGTTCCCAGGTCTTAAATATCATAAGTGATCTTTTCAAAATGTTTGTTGTATGACCCAAGATCTATACATTGCAGAGGCCTTGGGTTTTAAATATCTTTTGTTATGTATCTCTTTTTTTGTTACCAGGAATCGAACTCAGGACCTTGCACTTACCAAGCATGAACTATAAACCTGAGCTATATTCCTGGCCTCTCACTCCTGTTGTGTAGACTTTTCTTTCTTCAGCTCTTTCCTTTCATGTCAATTTATATTGAAGAAATGGCTATTTCATTTCACATAGATGCAAATTGCAGACTGGGAAGAATTCCATAGTATTCAGATTTGGTGTACAATATTGGTGTTTGAGACCGGGTCTTGCTATGCAGCCCAGGTTGGCCCCCAATGATAGCAATCCTCCTTCCTCAGCCTTCTGAGTGTTGGGATTAAAGGCATTTGCAGTCATACCTGGTAGTTATTCATGTCTTTACAAGAAGACCTGGGTAGTGTGGCACAGATCCTTCCCTAGAAGCAATTGTCATTACATATGATCAGGTATGTTTGGCTTTCTGCACTTCGTGGAACTCAGTTTAATCTAATCCCAGACAGGACACTGATGGGGCAAAGAGAAAGATTGGAAGGTTACTTCTCTTTCGGTATTCACACACACACACACACACACACACACACACACACACACACGTATTCTCTGCCAACTGACAGATCATCAAATTTTGTCAATTCTGTTACCATCCACACTGAATATAGTATTTAGGGAGGTAATTGCTGACAAATATCAAAGCAAGCTATGTAATTATAAATAGCTGGCCAATTCTTCTATGCACGCTTAGGTAGAACCCATTTTAAGAAATCTGCTGTGGTTGTATGTGTCCATATGCTAAATCCAATCATCTGTGCATGGATTCGAGTTAGTGAAGTATTAGTTGAAGATGAATGATCGAAAACATGTGTGTAGAAAACTGCAAGCTATGCATCTGCATAATAAGAAAAATGTGACTAATTTCTTCAGTTATTCTGCAGAAACACAGCTCTTGCCATGGATATAGAATTATCCACTGTGGCAGGTGCATGTCTTGCACATTTTAGGATGGTGATCTCTTGTCTCTGGGTAAGAGACAAGCTCTTCTGTCCCCAATTTTAACAATTGGAAATGTTGCCAAACATTGACAGAAGTCTCCTAGGAGGTCAAATATGTCCTCGTGAAGATGCACTGCTGTAAAATGAGGTGTGTTCATGCAAAGGTCGGCACAGGAACTTTCACTGTTTTGAGATTCTGTTAGCTTTCATATTTAAACTGGAGTGACCCCTAAATGTGTAAGGCAAACTGCACTGAGAGATGCTCACCACCTTATGTTAGACGCTCTTCTTTACCATAAACACCGACTTTGTAAATTCAATCAGTTGTAATGAGAATCAGGTTGAAGTTGAGGAGCAGTCGATAGAACGCACATTATTCAATGGGAAGATTGAATTGATTTGCGCAAGTGAGAGCTTTAGGGGAAATAGAAAGAGGGTAAAAAAAGAAACAACAAAATCCCCGATAAGCATCTTTCAGAACAAAATGCAGCTAGCTTATCTGAAATTGGGCAACATCGAGTTGCAAATGAAATGACAGCTTTTGAACATCTGATGAGAGGAATCTGATTTAAGGCTCTAGAGATGCGGACAAATTGGTGAGAGCTGTCACTTATTTAGGGGTTATTAACATCAATGGAAACATCAGAAAATGTGCTGTAGAGAAAATTAAATTTAAGTCTCTTTGAAAATGGAGTGATATTTTCTGAACTGTTACACGGATTGATTCAAATTAGATTCTGCCACAAAATGGGAAGTTTTAATGCTCTGTGAGGGAGTAGGAGATGAATTTGTAAGAAAAGTGTGTTTATAAACCATGTACTATTAACCTAAAAGACTCTAAATTAATAATTCTAAACCTCACAGGTAAAATGAATTCCTAGTAGATTATGTTTTTAAATATTGTTTTTAATTTCCATAATACATGGTCACCTTTTGTGTTTTTTTATTGGAAAGCATAAATTTAAGACCAGTTCCTTCTATTCTATTCGTATTATATCATCTTCTTTAGTGATAAGTTAGCAATCGGATACCTCTTGTACAAAATTCGAAATTCAGCTCTATAACTAGCTCTGAAAGAATACACACACACTAGTGAATCTCATAAATTTACATTTTGGTGGAACCCAGTTTCTTTTCTCATGTACATTACTCTACTACTAGTTAGTTTTGGCATGATGATTCTGCCTTACGTTGATGAAAATGTTCATAAATGTGCTTTCTTTTTTTCTCCTCAGGTGCATCTTTAAAGCATTTGCAATTTTCTTTCTGAAATGTCAGTAGCCTGGCTAGCATATTGAAACTAACTAATGGAATAGTTTTAAAATATGATTTTTATCCAGAAGTAAAATAAGTAAGGGACACAAGTTCTGGTAAAATAGAAAAGAAAATCAAAAGTCAGGTTATAGTGCTGGAACTGCACACAGAGATCGCTCCAAGTCTCCAAACTGCTCTCTGGCATCAACAACGAAATTATATTTACTTGCTGGTTATTGCCCCCATATTATGCTGGGGACATTTTTAACATGGATTTTGTGCATAACATATAGGTTCCTTTGAAAGTTCTACAATTTAAGACTACAAAGGATTCTGAATTTTAATAATTTACATTCTAGCGCTGAAGCTGTAAATCTGCTTTGCCATGTTTATGATCCTGCAGTTAATGGATGGGTGACTCTGTGTGATTTAATTTTGTTTTGAGGATTTGAGTTTGAAACGGCAGTATGGTCCTAAATTAATTTTTTGAGAGTTCATCCAAAATGCGGGGATAGTTCAGGGGAAGTAGAGTACCGTAAAATTAATTATCCTTTCTAAATTTACATCTAAAAAAAATTCTAAATGGAAATGTTCCTCTTTGCTGCTGTTTTCTTGGGTTGTGTAATGTTAAGCATTTGCTGAGTTAATCATTCTCTAAGTATTAAGTGATGGAGAATCAAAGAGAGACTGTAAATTTCATTACATATCCAGCTTTTCAAAGTGAATATACTTGGGGTATTGTTCTGCTTGAGAAACGAAGATGAAATTTAGGTAAGATAAATTAACGCATGAGATACGGTCATTTTTGTCAACCTATATATTAATATGCGCATGTTCATATGTGCATTTAAGTGGAGAGTGCGTCTACTATATCCTGGAGATAAGTATTTTTTTTCACACACACAAGTCTATCTACTGTGCCCGACAAATGTATTAAAATTAATGTTGCGCCTCCTAATATTCTTGGAGAAATTGAACAGGTCACTGACTTAGAAGAAAGCTCCATAAATAATGGACATGCCTTGGAATCTGTTTGTGTATTCAAAAAGACTCCTGAGCTATCTTTAGGTTTTAAAAATAACTTTGCATTTTCCTGCTTGTGTGCGTGTGTCTTTGTATCAACCTTAACGCCAGCATTAGTCATGAGTGACGTCAAAGCCCTGGGTTTCTTAGTGACAGTGAACTACTCAAGCCTCTGAGATCCTGGGGTACATTCTAACCTTCCTCCACAGAGCTCACCCTGATCCACCCACCCCTCCTCTCTCTTCCATCTGCAGGACATAGTCAATGTCATCTCCTGAGACTTGGTCTCAGCTGCTACCTCTTCTGAGCATCTCTTTATATCTTGATCACCTTGTAAAATGTGAAGCTCTTACTTTTATACCAATCTTCCCAAAAAGACATTGAAGTGACGTATCCAGCCCCTCTCTTAATATTTCATTGGTCTCTGCTCAACAAACCAGTGCGCAGTGATATGACTTCGGGTTCCAGATGGTATTTATTAGAATAATTTTTAATACACAAAGGAAAAAAAAGTCTCTTTACAGTTTGAGCATCCACCATCCAAATATCTGAAATCGGTAATGCTCCAAAATATAAAGCATTCTGAGAGCGATGTTAATGTTGAAAAGTGGAGATTTCTACACCAAGAAACTTTGTTTCATGCACAAAATTATGGAAGTATTTAAACATACCTTTGAGCTTTGTGCATAAGAAATACAAATGAACTTGTTTATACCCATGTCCCATCTCAAATCTCTCCTTGCATATTGGCAAATACTCTAAAATGTAATTTAAAATACTTTTTTTTTAAACCAAGAAGTTTGAATAAGGGAAGCACATCCTGTAGTTTAATAAAAAGAGGAAACAAAATGTTTATGTGTCTATATCTCATGTCCTAGGTTCTTCCTTAATCAACTACCTTAAATGAAAATTGGAATGGCTGTGAACAGCTCCATCAACCCCCAATTCTGCAACTGTAAAGATGAAATTACATGGAGAAGCTCATTTGAAATATTATTATAGTGTGGAATATCTCTTTCTTAGCTTCCACTTCTCTGATTCCGCAAGAGGTGAGTATGCTTTGAGTAATAGTGCGTTGTGTGCTTGATGGCAGACATTAACATAAGAAATCACCTTCATGACAGCATTGGCTACTATATTAGTACTTTGTAAATATTGGATTAGTTTTTACCTCCCGTCTTTGTTTAAAATCTACAGAACCCATAGGAGAGGTTGCTTTTGAGGATACTTTTATGTAAGCCAAATCATTTTTTTCTTAATGTAAAGCGTATGTCATGTTAGAATATACTGCTATGCAAAAATTACCTTTTAAAGTGTAACTCAGTATCAGTTTTATGAGATCAACCATGTGGTGCTCTTTTTCTCTGCCTCTGTGATATATGTAATAGGTTGTCAATCTAAAATGTCATAGTAAAATCTAGAAGCATTTTTCTACATGCTTATATATTCTTGTGTCTGTTACAAGAAAATGTCCTCTAGTGAGCTGCAAATTCATGAAATACCTTGCCATATTGCACTTTGAATTGTACACAGCAGATCAGCATGAATATACAGTTGTGTTGGTGCAGTAGTATTGGCATTATGGGTATTCCATCAATGCATTTAGCAGTTAGCACCAAGACTGCTTAACCTATGCGAGTATTATAGAGGCGATGTCTTCACTGTTCAGAGCTCAAAAGACAAAGGCACTCTGGAAGAAGTCTGTGTTATGAGCTCACACACTGCGTTACTTAGCTTCTGCTCAGTCTGAACAAAATACCTGAGATAATGAACTTCAGAGGGACACAGACATACTTTGACTTGCTGTTTCTTTGGGACTGCGGTAAAAAAACGTCATAGTGGGGATTGCACGGTGGAAAAAAATGTGCTCAACTCTTGACAACTGGGAAACCAGAGAGACAGCAAGACAGACAGACAGACAGAGGAGCAACAATCAAAAAGAAGATTGTAGAGATGTGTGACACATGTATTCAAATGGTGTAATGTCTACTGTCAGTACATACAATAATGTACACATCAGGATATACAAAACTGGATTGCACGGTGGAAAAAAATGTGCTCAACTCTTGACAACTGGGAAACCAGAGAGACAGCAAGACAGACAGACAGACAGAGGAGCAACAATCAAAAAGAAGATTGTAGAGATGTGTGACACATGTATTCAAATGGTGTAATGTCTACTGTCAGTACATACAATAATGTACACATCAGGATATACAAAACTGGTGTCCACTTGAATCAACAAAACACATAAAAAAGACACAAACATATTTAATATGTTTGCAAGTCATGGATATCCAGGAAGATAATCAAATTAGCATTGAGCATAGGAATAGGAATCCAGTAGGAGGGCTAGACAGGTTTGAAAGATTTCTGACATGGAGGGTAAAAGCTTCACGTACAGTTGTGCCTGACAGAAATGCCAGGGAGAAACAAAATTCTTTCCATAGCATCCAAGTAGGACAGGCAGCTCAGCTCAACTTTTAATGCTCTATGTTATGTACATTTTACCCTATCAGATTTGAAAATAAATGACCAGATTTGAGAAGAAAGCAAGCACAAGTGTAGGTGGTATTGCATTCTTACTTTTGTGTACCTAAATAAACCTATAAATAAAGTCAAACAAGTGCCCAAATTGAACTGATAAAGTTTTAACTCATTGTATCATTTCAAAAAAGTAGCTTGTCAGACATAATTCACATTTGTTTTTTTGTGAAACTCTTCTGGAGGACTCAGCTGTTAATCCTCAGCTCGGGATTAACTTGGTAGTTGTGGATTTCACATGAGTCCTTGCTTATAGACAGACATGAATTCTGAGCAGGTTAAATAGAGATGGAATTGACTCCACGAACAATTAATAATACAAAAGTGACCATTAATTGAAAAGTCTATTGCCTGCTCTATCCCTGCTAATTTGATTTTGTTCCTTGATATAGTCATGATTTAAACATAGTTTAAATATTTAGTTTCTATGTTTCATTGATTCCATTTGACACCATTACTGTATACACTGCTACTGATATCAAAGAACTCTTTCTGACCAGTGTTGTTTGTCATTCATGAAAATCATTTTATGCTTAATTTCTCCAGTGTGGACACTCAGGGTCCTAAGAAAGATATGATGCTATCTCCCTCACATCTGAGCCATGCTGTGCATAAGACCATGACCCGACCCTGGGTTGAATTTCCGCCTGTTCTTTATATCTCTCTTTTAAGAGTAAATGAGCTAACATCTCCCTGGATTCAATTTTTCAACTAATAGTGATAACTCATAGATACTTTATATATTTGTGAGATTAAAGTACTTGCTATCTATAAAACACCCAACACATTAAATGTTGACTGACTCAATGCAGTGCTAACTATTGCAGCTATTACGTTTACTTGAGTGAGCCCATAGCTTACTATCTTAGGTGAGACATAGCTTGATATCTTGAAACATGCATGATCATGTTTCAAGATCTGTACTCAAGATCAACCTAGCTGTAGGTCTGGCTCCCTGTGCCACAGCCAATCCAGTGTGTGGGCTCACATCTGAAAACCATTTTTTTGTAAAGTGGAAACAGATGTGCTAATAACGTCCCTGTTTGCCTACAGAAAGGTCACCGAAGGTGGATGCAATTATGACTGTAGTGAGGTATAAATTCATTTTGCAAATACATTTTATTTGATATCTAAGAAATGCATATTCAAAATTAAATGCACCACTTGCCATGAGAAACAGAAAATGTAATTAAAATAAAATATCTTTTGACAATTTAATAACATACTGACTCATTAGCTGTCGAACCCAAAGCCTTTAATTACTCAGTGCTAATATTCTGTAAGCTGAGTGGTCAACAGAGAAGGATATTAAATCGTTTCTCTTCCCCTTCTGCTCGTCATCCTTCACAGAGTTATAAAGTGGCAAATTCAAAGGGAGATTTTGTGTGTCAAATGTCTGTCATAATAATTTATGCTGTTATGATTCTCGCTTGTAAGTAAGGGGTGCAATGTTGAATGAGAATCACCCACAAAGAGAAGAGTCCATGGGAAAATAACCCCAAAATGTGTCGAACTTTGCTATGATGATTACGGCACAAACAAGGAAACACAGGAAGCAAAATAATCTGATCCGTTGCGAACCAATACACTAGGAAACATACTACCAGTTGAGTATTACTTTTGGCAGATAAATGATTTCTGAGATATCTACTGGCTCTCCCTAAAAGTCTCTCAAAGGTGATGAGGTCTTTATTGAAATGAGCTGCATGTGACATAGATAGGCACAAAATTGATTATCTTCTACAGAGTCTTCATGCTGACAGGATTCATACTGCTGAACCGTTCACTGAGCACCTGAAACTGTCCTTCATCACTGATTTTGTATTTTCACACTGCATGTGTGCTCAGAGTGTTGGATCTAGAAGGCAGACTCAGCCTGGCTGTGTGGCAGTTCTGTCTTGCCTAGTTGTTTGCCTTACTGGGGCACCTAGTAAGAAAGGTAGTAGCCCAGTACCAGTGAGTTCTTGTACTACCCATAGGAGAACGCAAAGGGAACTTAGAGTTGCTTTTGGAACAACAACATATTTTACTGAGTATAGCGGTATGTTGCTTTTTTTTATTTTCATAGGGAACAATATGCTAAAGATGAAATAAGGAACCAAGTAAATACCGTGGAGTGATTATAAAAGGCACTGTGTCAGCGGGACAACGTCATGGTAAGTGTCAGGAATAAGGACCGGTGATTACAAGATGGCCAGAAAGACATTTTTCTCTGCACAGGGTGAGAGGGTGTGGATTACCTGGGTATCACTGTGCGGGGGCTACCTTGGTTCACCGCGGACAGGGTTTAGCATGGAGCTGCAGGAAGGGTGTTGCAGGGAAGCGATAGGCACTTTGATCTATTTGTTATAACTCTGAGAGCTTTGCATGCCTTTGGACTTTCCTTTTTTCTTCTCTCTGAGCTTAGACAAAAGATAGAGAGTGACGTCAGGTGGCAATTTCTGGGAACGCTGGATTACATATTGTCCAGATGGGACCACACAACCAAGCCCTCTGCCTAATCTTCCTAGGGGCAAAAATGTGCCTTAGGGTTGGAGCCAACCCTGGACCACTGGCTATCACTAGGAGAACACAGAGCTCTTTCTTTATTTTAAAGAGAAAGGAAAAAAGAAAGAGAAACCAACAACAGAAACCAGAGTCTTTCCATGTAAACTTCACGCGTAGCCTTACATTTGATGGCTTCCTTGTATCACCGCGGGTCTCTGAGGACTCTGGACTATCTGTTGGGAGAAGTGTGCAGCACAAGACTCTTTAAACTGGAGAAAGCGAGGACAGGTTCTGTATTGTAAACTCACTGGATGGTTCATTCCTTATTTCTAAATGTCTTTTCTTGGATGGTAAGAGGTGGGTAACATAACACGTAACCTGAAGGGTTAGGTGCAAACTGAAAAGACTTTGTGTCTGTATGATGGTGTCCGAGCCTCCTCGATAATAGACCAAAGGAATGCAGACCCCTCTCACGTCTTTGTGTATTGGACGTGATCAGTGTTGCTAGAGGTGTCTGATCCATAAGACTGAAGCAGTAGGTCCTTGGTATCCAAAATTCAGAATCTCACAATTCCTCCAACCTCAGCACAAAGACACTTGAAAAAATTTTGCTCTTGTGCTGAACATGTACAGGCCAATTCCTCTTCACTATTATCGTAAGCAACAAACCACCACTCTCTTTTCTAAGCAGGTTTTATTTTTTGTATTTTAAAGAGAATTTAAAAAATTAAAACATTGAAAATGGTACAGAATTTCAAAACTAGACAAAAGGAAATCAACACTGATTGTTATATTGCACATTGTTTTCTTCAAAGTAGTTGCTCATATTACCCAACTCTGCCTAGCAATGCATGGTGATGGAGGTTATACGTCACTGGCAGATGACTGACAGCACAAAGGAAGTTGTGATTTCAGGTGTCCATCCAGGAGGATGGATATAGGTTCCAAGCAATTCCTATGCCATTTCATATAAGAGCTTCAGCATACACACACTTTAGTAGCCACAGAAATTGTTGTTGGTGTGTGTGTGTGTGTGTTTGAGACAGGGTCTCACTATGCAGTTCAGGCTGGCGTGGAGCTCACTTCGTAGCCCAGGCTGCTCTAGAACTTGCAATGATCCTCCTGCCTCAGTCTCTCCAGTGCTGGGATTACAGGTGTGCACCACCATGCCTGGCTCACAGAAGGGAACAGTTCTGGGCTGATGTTCTGTGGACAGAGAGGAGAGATTAATTTAACAGGAAGTCCAGGCGACATGAAAAGTAAATATTGGCAAATGCCACATCCATCAGTCTTCGAGATGAGTGGGATTGTGAGAAGCCTACACATTCTTTTCATTTGAAATCCACAGAAATCCTGAGGGATATGAACCCTTCAGAGAACCTGAGATTCTTTCCATGGTTCAATCTGCAGCTGGCTAAGCATTCACATACTTTCCTGCCCCCTTCTTGTATTTATGCCATTACTTGCCATAATATGCCCTTTCTCTACATATTACAATTTTGCCCATCCTTGGAACAGTTGATAGAAATTTAAAATAAATAAACAATTACACCCTTGACCTCTGTTGACTTATTTTAAGTTAGGCTTCTTCATCCCAGTTAAATCAGCGTAGAACAATTCTCATATAACGTAGGTGGTAAAATGCAAAATTGAAATTAAGAAAAGCAGAAAGCAATGGTCTCTAGACCTTTTGAAAGTGTCCAGAATGAACTATAGAATTTCCTAGTCAACTGTACTATTGCTCACCATAACTTCAATTCAGGCTACTTTTCTAGAGTGTTTCAAATGACAGGGCCAGCTATTTGACTTATTTTGCATAAATTCTTGAAAACTTATGCTTGGATCCATGGCTAGTTCAATAATTGCTTTATCCTAAAATAAACCCCTCAAGCGATCTACTAGCTGAGGAGACCATGTTGGGCTGTTAAGGTGGGACAAGGCTTTCATTCTATCCTTCTGTAGACGTAACACAGGTATGTAAAATATTGTATGTTTCTAGGGTATGCTGAGGTTCACTCAGATCGAGAGCTCCTTTTTGTTGTCTAGAAACTGGAATTATAGAAGAACTCAAGGAAGGAAGAACAATTTAAAAAGTTTTATGATGTTATGAGCATTAAAGGAATATTTCCCAGTTACCAAATCTGGATGGGTTATCTCAAGGGACGGGGATATAGCTGAGTGGCACAAGGGTCTGCCTGCAAGCGCAAAGTCCTGAGTTCAATTCCTGACACACACACACACACACACACACACACACACACACACACACACACAAACTCCCCCTAAGCAAGGGCCAACTCATGTAGTAATATTTTCAGTAGGAAGTTGAGACTTTGTATGTTTCAGCTGTCCTCGGTGGCATTGTACATGATTATATCTCTTCATTATGGGCTATTGGCTTTAATTTTCTGGTCAGCTTGATGAAATATCTTCTATCCAGTTAAATCTTTATGCTTCTTCTTTGTTTTTTTATGAAACAAAATTTCTTTAGCTTTTCCTGGATTTCAGGACTGTCTAGATCAAAATCTTTGTACTTTCCTGGAATGCCAACTTTAAATATTTCTCCATATTTTGGGGCCATAATAAACAAATGTTAATGTTTCTTCAAAGATATATTATTACATATAAATCTATCTATTGGTCTGTGTAATTATCTATTTATCTATCTATCAATGCATCTATCCACCCATCTGTATTTATCTAGCATCTATCTGTCTGTCTGTCTGTCTGTCTTTATCATCTAACTACCCATCCATATGCTTTCCTCTTTCATCATTAAAAAGCAAAGGCAATCATGGTTGAGAAAAGCATCTCTTTATCATTTATTGACTTATTTATTTTGTCAGTTGTTCCCAATGTACACAAACCATATTTTTTCTGGTAACACACACAGCTAAACAATAAGAACATTTTATGTAAATCCTTTTGCCGTCTGAATTATCCATTTTCTGTTAGTTTCTCTTTTCACTGGTTCTATTTTGCAACCAAGAGAAGTTTTAATAAATGAGAAAGTTTGGAAATATCTGAAATACTGTCTCCTTTCTAAACCATCAGCCTTGCGAGCAGCGACTCAGTGCTGTTGAGCTGTAATAATTTCCAGAGCTACAGAGCAAGGCACATTCACTTTAATATAATCAGGCTGTCCTAGTTCCAAGGAGAGGCAGTACTCATAGGTCTGCCTGAGACACAGCAGTGTAGACAAGTCACTGCTCATCATAATACAGCTCATATTATGAAACCCAAAAGCAACATTACATAAAGTGCACAATCAGGGAAAGGAAATGGCAACTTTTGCATCTAGAAGGACTTTGAGTGTTGAACCATTTGCCCTTAGACTCCGTTTGCATTTGAAGACATGGGTCAGGGACTGAGGGACTCCTCTCAGCAGCACAGCCCGTGCCTGGAAAGTGTCAGGTTGTGAATTCAAGTACCAGTACCGAGAAAAAAAAAGGGTATGGGTCATTATCAGCATTGCCCTGAGAAGTCGGTCTCTTACTAATTTTGCTTAATTCATAATGGGATCATCTGCTGGGGAGGGGTTGCCTTCATATGAGGATGGTGGAGACAGTTTTGGGGAACGTTTATTGAGTGTCGGTCCTAAATTGGAGCTTTCCATACTGCAAACTGTGGATGGCTTGGCTGACACCAAACTGAAAACAAAGGATCTTTTTTGCACCCACATATCATAAGGCTTCTCTATAACACTTGCAAACACTCTCATGACTTCTCCATTGGAACGACAGTCACTGTACCACAAAGTAGTCAGCAACTGTTCAGCTGGATTTTGATTACTGGGTTTTTGATCGGTGTAAAACCTGGGGAGACATCCCTTTGTTCCCTTTCAACAGGCAGAACTCATGATGACAAATTGAGAACAGCTGCTTGAGAGATTGTCTTGGTTAATTTTCTGTCATTGCTGTGACAAAATACCCAGTTCCCAGAATTAAGGAGAGAAAGGTTTATTTAGCTCACAGTTTGCGGAGGTTTCAGTCCATACTTGGCTGGCTCCAAGGCAGAGCGGCGCATGGCAGAGGGCAACATTCAAGGAAGAGAGCAAAAGCAACAAGAACACATGGAGAGGAGCTGCGGCAAGCAGCCTGGTTTTCTTCCTTACATTGTCTGAGAACTACCTGCCCCAGGGCGGCTGCAACCCTCACATCCATGAATCAGTCATAAACTCTAGAAGTTGCCTATGCGTGCTTGAAAATTTCAACAGATGCCAGTTTAATTCATTTTTAAAAATCTATACTTTTTTTTGGCGGTACTGGGGATCGAACTCAGGACCCTGCGCTTGCTAGGCAAGCGCTTATTCCACTGAGCTATATCCCCAGCCCCTAAAAATCTATACTTGACTGAATACTTTCTGGTTTTTCAGCCCCTGTTAAGGGAATATAGTAGTTTGGAATGACCGTGGTGACTTCCTTTTACAATTCATTTTATGCCTAGGATGGTTTGGGCTAATTAAAAGGTGATGGTCAGCAAAGCTTCCTTTCATGACATTCCTGAAAAAATAGTTTTCCATTGGTGGATCTAGTGATCAAATGTAGAGCCAGAACATAGGACGTCCAATGTTATATGGGAGAGAGTTTGAGTACAGTGTGAAGATTCTAATGATCATGGTAATTCCCACGTGCACATTGGGATTTGTCCTGCTATATCAAAATCTCATCAAAATTGGGTCTTTCCTGAAACATCTGTGCTATAGAATGGAAAAAAATAGCCTTGGAACTCAACATGAGACTAACTCCTTTTAAAAGGAGCCAACATTATTTTTTTTAATTCATGGTATTTGAATTGTACTACCAACTCATGTGAGATGCTTGAAGGACATTTCAAGGACAAACCATAAGGTGAATTGCGATCGAAAGATTTGCCAGATCTTTATGACATGTTCTTTCTTCTTAGAATAATGAAATTTTTCTTCTTTTCTCAAGTTACTCTCAGAGTATCTTGTGGAATTTGATACAAGTATTTTGTTTTATGGGAACCCCAGGATAAATGAACATAGTGAGTAGACATCAGGAAAATACAGTTGGGTTTAAACATTTAACTTTCAAGATTAACATTAGGCAGGAATTTATGAAAAGTGCACTGTTAGAGGCTACGACAAAGCAGTATTTTCTAGGATTGGCAGAGCCATGAGTTTGCCTCCCAGTAGTAAAGCAAAAAAAGGAAGTGTATATATATAAACATAAATATTTAATCTTTTAAGATAAATTTTCATGGGCTCACAAAAGTCACATACAGTAACTGTTGACTTCACTTTCTCAGCCTTGAGCTGGTCTAGCCCCAAAGAAGTAAGCTGATGTTTGCTAAATAAACAAATGCAAAGGCTATTGTAGAATACCTAAGAAAATATTGATTAAATTAAAATATGTATTGCTTTGTACACTAGGCAAACATTATTTACCATTTTCAAGAGTTTTTTTTTTTTTAACTTTCTTAGTACCTGACTGTAGGTACGAAGAAACTTTAGTGCTTTACTAAACTTTAGTGGTTGTTTACTTTCCTTGGGGAATGTGGGTTTATGTACACAACACATCTTAGCTATTTTTTTATACCCTTCTACCTGGCTCTCTCTAATCATCCCTTGATACTTTTTCAATTTCTTTTGTGGTGCATGTTTGCAGTACATAATATGCACTTTCCTTGTCTCAGTCCCTTTCATTCACTGCTCACCCTTCCTTCCTGCCCCCTGCTTCCATCCTTTGATACCTTTCTTTTTTGAAAGAAAAACAGTTTCCCTACTTCCTATGATCTGTCTTTCATTTTCCTCTTTATGGATTTCTCCTGTAAGAGGAAAAAAAATGTACAATATTTAAGCTTGTGAATCATAATAACAAAACCTTGGAAGCAGCACATATGACCATAAATGGATAAAGAAGATGTATTTACACAAGAAGGAGTACTATTGGGCCTCAAAAAAGGCAGACATGAGTCATTTGTAGAAACGGATGCACCTGTAGACCATAACATTAAGTGCTATGTATCCAAAAGTTGTTTCCCTTTAGTGCAGTAGAAGTCATATGTTTGCTAAAAATTATTTTAATTGCTCAAACTTTAATAATAGTTGTTGGTTCATAATGAGGTCAATATTGCTGCAAAATGGTTCCTCCTACCTGACTATCAGAGACTATTCCTCATTTAAGACCTGCAAGGAAGGTTACTACTAATATATTAACCCTATTAGAGAGAAGAGAAATGGGATGGAAAGAAAGGATTCCTTTGGACACCAGAATGCTGGCTCTTTGGACATAGAAAGTTTAATTGCTTAGTATGGAAAAGAAAGACAGAATGAAAGAAAGAAAGAAAGAAAGAAAGAAAGAAAGAAAGAAAGAAAGAAAGAAAGAAAGAAAGAAAGAAAGAAAGAAAGAAAGAAAGAAAAAGAAAGAAAGAAAAGCTATTTAAGAAGATTATCTGGCTAGTATTTCACAGAAGCTCCTTGACTGGGCCTGTAACTTCACCCATTCATGATGTCACTTCCTGCCTGTGTTATCCTCTATAATTCTTCTTCTGCTAGTACATAAGGAAATGTATCTGAGAAGATAGCACTATCCAAGCGTTTGTGTGGATGTGGGTATCCTTATTTATTGATGGTTTATGAGTATCTCTTACTATGAGGAAGTGAAAACAGGTATAGTTCTTTTAGGAGTGAAAGAGGACATTAGTTTGAATAACCTACCAAGGTGTGATAAAAATATGCAGTGAATACTGAAATTTTAAAAATTACAGTAACCTTCAGAGAATAATATTGAGTGAAAGACATCAGACACACAAGCTTAAATAGTCAATGGTCTGGTTTCACGCGAGGTAAAAATGACCCAAAGTGCAAAATAAAATGGAATAGGAAATAGATCTTGTACATATGGCAAAAGGACCAGGTGGTGGAGGAGTAGTGAGAGCAAAGAGGGGGAAGAGAAAGAGACATAAAAAGAATTAAGGTGTGTTATGCGTATGAACAAACTCTCCACTTTGAATATAACCACTGTGTACTGCAAACAGTTACTAATACAAGTACTTAAAACATGGAGCGACTGGAATTAGTGTGTTTCAAGCAAGTTGTGGGAGTAACTTGAAGGAGGATATTGTCCAAATGCCTTTTAATATAATAAACTTATAAATTTTTATTAAAGCTTTCACTGTTCTTTTGATCACACCCTGTATATTTAATTTGGATAACCCTTTCTAACTGCTCTGAAAGCTATTTTTCCCATTGCCATTTATTTTGTCGTTACATCATTGCTAGCTTTGGATGGTAAACCTTTGGTTATGTTTAAAAATTTGACAGGAAATGCTTTTAAGTAGTTTTGAGTATGAAAGATGGAGTTAGATCTCGTTTATGTTTTCAATTTCTAGTGAAAAGATTTTTGTAGTTCCTTTGAAGAGGTAAAAGAGTAAAAGGGGTTTAGAACCATGCAATTATTTCAGACCCTATGAATTTTGCAGTTTTAACTAGGTGGCAAAATTAAAGCATGTGTTAATATGTTATTGACTGCTTTTATTAGCACATGCTTTGGAGCTCACAATGACAAGTGCACCTTCACTATTGTGTCCTTATGTTGTTGCAAAGTTTAGATATCTAGTAAAATACACTGATTCAGAATGGCTGGGAGGGAAATTTCCCCTCTTTTCTGAGTTTTAGGGTTTATATGTATTTCAGGGACTCTTTTACCCTACCCCTTTCATCTGTGACTCAAGTATAAATTGTTTCCTCTGTATCAATAAGATACTGCCTACTTTTCCTCATTTCTGCCAACAGGATATACACAGAATGGATAAAAAAGAAGGGCACCTATATATAGTTATACAGATCAGCTTGTATTCTGCATAAGTTACTTACACATAAGCTAATTTTTGGTTTGATCTCAGGAGAACGAAAATAAACCTAACACTGCATAAATGACAATGCAGTATACATGTCCCTCTTCAGGGTAAGTCAACCATGACCTCTAAGTTGGCAACTAGCTTTGGTGAACAGAATTTAATTGGAAAATGATCAGACCCTTCCATTATATATCCTTTCATGGCTCAATTACATAATAGTGCCAAATAGGAATGTTTGTCCCAGAGACCCAACGGCGTGCCAAACCTAAGATATTTATCCTTTGACTCTTTACAAAATAAATTGTCCCTATCTCTATTTTTTAGGGCATGATGTGATACATTGGGGAGTGGGAAGCAGTTCATGGTGAACATTCAGGGTTCATACAAAGGAGTGCATACATTTTTATGAGATATTAATATAGGATGTGTTATTATTAGTAATAAAATATTTTCATATGGAGAATTCTAGTAAAGCATCTCCTATTACATTAAAGTAATAATGGTGTTTGAAACTTGGGATGTAGGTTTGTGGATGAAAACGGTTTAGAATTATCCTCGAGTTTACGTGCACAATTTCTATGCACAGGCAAGAGATTTGATATCCTCTCAGAACCAAAGAAATGAGCTCCTACTCCTCCTGGCTTATGTCATGTGCCGCTAGCTATCGAACTGATGCATTCTGGTTGCTGGTTGCTGGTTGCCACTCTGTGTTAGGGCAAAGTCTCCCTATTAAGCAGATAGACCATGGAGAACTATCCTCCCTGTGTTTTTCTCTGCCCCAATCCAATGGCTTCATGATTTAGTAGCCGCGGACGTTTGATTAAGCATCAGCAATCGCTGTGAGTTTTATTCTGCTTCACTACACTTTTCAATGATGTGCATTTTACACAGTTAAAGCCGAGGGGGTTGGTTGATTTCATTTTTTGTGTGCGTGTGAGAATTTGAGAGAGCGGTGATTCTGGCTGACTCAGCACGCTTCTTGACGTGACCACTTAACATCAATAGGTGATGAATTTGTTTTGTCTTTGCTCCTCCTGATGGCTGATGTCACGTGCGGCATGCTAGGGACCTGTAATACGTGTTAAGTAGATATATTTTATATTTTAGGATCCTTTGCCTAAAAATATTTCCCTAGCCTACTGTTTTTCCTCCAGTTCTTGCAGTGACTACCAAAAACAGGATGCTCACTTGCAACCCAGAGTCTTGATTTATTTAAGCCCGATATCCAAGGACGGGGAACGCATTTGTGAAAACTGCACTGGTGCAGAGCGTAACAGGAGCCAGGGGAAAATTCTTAGCCCATCCCAGTAGAACCAGGACCTGTTTTCCCTTATGTGAATCTGCTTGGCATCCTTTGTACGGGACTGGAAACGTAGAGAAACGTCATCCTACCAGTGGTGCAACACAGGGAAGATACCCTTTCTGTGTGCTGGGTGGATGCACAACAATGCACTCAATTTACAATGTTTAATTTCTTTTAATTCATGGATGCAGTACATACTGTTAATTTCACCCTGAGGAGCTGGTACCTGTACATGGCATATCTTAATGCTTTTATTCATGACTGGCCCCTGCCTTCCCTTCTGCCTCCCTCTGTCTCTTGGTGCCATTCTTATTTCATGTTATCTTCTATTTTAACCTTGCATTCATTTATATTTTGGGACTTTCAATAAGAGAAACCATGTGAGATTTAAGTTTGTGCATTATGGTCTCAAGATGCATCCCTTTTCCTATAGATGATTCAAGCTTATCCTTCTTTATGGCAGAGTAAAGCCTGGCCCAAGTGATTTAATGACCCTAGGGGGGTCCCTTGCCCATGTTCATCCCCCAGCTGAGAAATAAAGGCACAAGGATGCTCAGTGTCGGTTTGGTCCAACACTAGATATAGTCTGCCTGAAGATGTCTTGGATATTGGTCTAGAGCTACCCAGACTATTGAGAGCAGTCTTGACACCTTCTGCATAAAGTTCCTCTGCGATCCTTTCACATTCAGTGGAAAAATACTGTTGTTTTACTTGCTGCTGATCCTATGTCATTTAGCCAAGCATTTTATTTCCCTTTTGAATTTTGTGACTATAGACGCAAAAGAAAATCAATGAGATGTACCATCTTCTGGCAGTCTTCTCTAGGTAAACGCTGCTTGCAGGCATTGCTGATTCTGAGATTATTAATTACCTATGTACATTTGTTCCATTCTTCTGTATATGAACAGAATAAGTAAAAATTAATTAGCTGTGACTTACCTGTAATTAAGCCTTCCAAACGGACTTCTTCTTTAGCTGCTATCTCTTCCTTCCCAATTACTTAGGAAATGTAAGGCTTCCTTGGGTAAAGCATAGTCTTTTGCTTGTCCTTTTAATGGTAATTGATTGGCTTGTTCCAATTATGCCACTCTGGGAGGAAAATTAACAAGTAAGCCAATGGGATCAGGTCATTGGCTGGAAGAGACTCTCTGTCAGGCTCGCACGGCCTCATTAGCTGCTTACCTTTCAAAGGTTTGCAGATTCATCCCCATAAAAAGTGAAAAGTTCATCAGCCTCACCTTTTAAATCCTATAAAAAGTGCTGCTTGCATCCCTTCTATTGCTAGGCTTTGCCCTCAGGCTTTTACAATCCATGAGTTCATGCCACATATCAATTAACTTAATTCTTCAGAGAAGTTATCATACACTGCATTCTTGAAACTTAGACCCAATTCAGATAGTCATTCACCTGCCCCTCACCCATCACCTTCTTCAGAATGAGAGCTAGAGAATGCCATCATAAATTAGCAATGTATCTACATATGCAAAGTGTCAAGCACCCTCTATCCCCAGTGGCTTAATCCTTGGAAACATTGGGTTGCTTTACTTATGATGCAAACGCTGTGCTCATGATGGGTTTGCACACAAAAGATTGGTCTCAGAGCCTGCAAAATCATGATTTCCACATCTGTGGTCCACTCTTAGAAGGAGTCCTTGAAATGTGGGACTATCAACTATTTAAAAAAAAAGTTGGAAAAGGGTGAAGCGTGTGGACAGAATAGAGATTCTTCGGCTATCCAACCAGAATCCTACTGATATAAAGATGTATTCAACTTCAATTCATCTTTTAAAGTCACCAGAGAATATGTAAAGCATATATTATTTATTTATTTTAAATAGAAAAGTAAATAAGTTAATTTGAGGCATGGTCCTGAAACTTACTATGTAGACCAGGATTGACTCAAACTCAGTGATCCTCCTGTATTAGCCTCCTGAGTGCTGGTATTACACGTGTATGCCGACCCACTTGGGTCTGAAGTCATTTCCAAGATAAATACAGCATTTATTTTCTATAATGGAAGAACTCAAAAATGATCTGCCTTCTTAAAAGGACACCAAAATAATGGTTTCCTAGATTTAAATAATTAAATCTTTTGGAAAGACATTTTATAATAATTGGACTTTTTGGGGCTGATATTCTTTTCCCACAATTCCACCCCTCCCTTCCCCAGAGACGATGGGCCTCTTTCAGGAAGATGTCTTTCTTACGCAGTCTGGATCTGGAAATACAGTGTCAGTCAGTCCTTTATATTTAAAAGCTATTTCAGCAGCCTTCCGGGTCCCTACTGTGTACTTCTTAGCCCTTTTTTTTTCAAGAGGAAGTTAGATTTTTTCCCCCTCCCTTTCCCACAATATCGCGGTTCCCCACTCACATAGCAGCGCATAACCTCAAGCTAGTCGATTGCCCCAAACACCTGGGCAAACAGGGTGTGGTAGGCTGTGTGTCTAAAGTGAGCTTCATGTGGCTCCACACCAAAGTGTTGGGCAGGGCTGTGTCCTTGAGAAGGTTCTAGGAGACCATTATTGTCTCATTCCCAGCTCGTGGAGGCTGTCAGCATTGCTCTGCCTCTGCCTCTTAGACTTTGGTCATCCCTGCTCCCTCCCTCTTGTAGGGATCTTGGGATTCCATTGGGAATCCAGGAAAATCCACCCCTCTGCAGAAGCCTCTGTTAGTGCCACTTGCAGAGAGCACAAAGGTAACTGTTATGGTTGATACATTGTGTCAACTTGGGGAATCTAGAGGTTTGGCTGAGTGACTCAGCAGGAAGCTAAGATGCTTTGTACACATCGTGAGCCTGTGGAAGAGGAGGGCATGAACCTTGTGTAACAGCTACATGCCCCCTGTGTGCGGGTAGCCTGTTTACGATGTAAGAGAAGGAAAGAGGCTGCTTGTAGCCATCCCTCCCTTTTGCTGGTTGTTTCTGCTGTTCTCTGCTGCCATGAACAGTTTGCCCTCTGCTATGCGCCACTCTGCCTCACAACCAGCCAAGTACGGACTGAAACCTCCACAAACTGTAAACTAAATAAACCTTTCCTTCCTTCATTTTGGGCGTTGAGTGCTTTGTCTCAGCAACAAGAGAAAAGTAACCAAAATAGTAATGTATGTACAGGTGTGAGACAAGCAGATGTGCCCAGCCTTGGAGAGTGCATTGTTAGGCTTTGCGTGTCGTGCTTTTAAACTTTGAATCTTAACTTGTGCACTTGGGCTCTCATTGCCAAGGACCTGTGCCCTCTAACGCGTTTCCTGGAGGGCTACTTTCCTCTGCTTCCTTCACAATGCTGTTGCTACCCTATTGCTTGCTCTGGCTGCTCCTCGTTCCTTCCAGTACCCTCTTTATTCTCTTCTCTTGGTTCCTCATACTCCTTCTTGCTTGCTTGCTTGCTTGCTTGCTGGAGAAAGCCCTCCCTCCCTCTATAACTGATGGAGGGTGAGTCTGGATGAGAGTGACCTGGACCCGCAGGATACCCAGAGATGATTTCGCTCAATGTGTCTTTTTCTGACACATGTACAGTGTCTCTCTACTTTGACTCTATCCAGCAGAGTCCAAGTGCACCTCTCTGAACCAGCCCAGTCCAGCCCTAGACACCTGAATCTGAGAGCATCACCCTTGCCTCCTTGCTCACCTCCATTCCTGCTGCTGAATTCTGTAGGGCTGCACAAGCTCCTCAAAGTAATTTCTAAGGAAGCTTTCATCTGTACTTACTTGTCTAAGAGGGCAGTGACATAAAGACTATATTTGCCTGTGCTCTGATTTCATGAGAGTGTAATGGACTGACTCAGGTAAGAAGATAAGCTGCTTATGTTAGATCGTGATTCTGGGCTCCAGGGGACCTCAGCAGGCAATGGCTTTCTGGCTGGGACAGTTCAAAGCTGGTGCAGGCCATCTCCCGATGACACAGGGAGTAGGCACGTGTGTGTATGAATTTCCTCTTATAAAGCCACCAGAGTTTAGTCACAGGACCTCCATGCCAGTGGCCTCAGCTTACTGTCTTTCCAAGCATCCTGCTTCTCAACACTGTTTGGGTTATGATTCCCTTATTTTAGTACTTTGTCAGGAAGATTACATGTCCACAAAAACCTTGAAGAACTTGCACAAAACATATCCCGTCTACAACAATAACCACTCTCCCATCTGCTGCTTTACAACACCTGTTCCTTCTCTACCAGCCTATCGAATTTTCTTGGGTATAGGAAGTGACTAGTATTAACTCCAAATACCAGTTGTTCCATCACTATATCCCTCCAACCCCTTGGGTTTAGGTAACATCTTATTTTACTATAACCACTGGGTTGCGCCTAATCAGAAATTATTCATTGAATGAGAATTGAAATGAAATGACGGCAATCATGACATGGTTTATAAGTGCTTTGACTGCTTAATATATAACGTTTTATATGTCCATTTCTTCACGTTGGATTGTATGTGCACCTGTATGTGCAGATAAAGCCAAGAAGACTAGTGAGGAAGCAAATAAATGCTTGAGGGTTCTTTGCACCACCTGCTACAGTTTATTAACATCCACACACTGTTGTCAAGAGAGCTAGAATCACCCGGTGACCTTACCTCCCTTCATTCAGCTACAACAAACCCAGTCTCATATATATCCTTGGTAGTTTTGGATCCACTAGGGAAATTGAGACTTAAGCACCCTTCTGAGCAGACAGACTTATGTTGGCTATCAGTTAGAGAGAGCAGCAAAAATATCACTGTTTCATAATATAATATTGTTTTCCATTCAACAGTGCTTTTCTTTTGCTCTCCCTCAAAAGAAAAAATGTAGGATGCCGTGGCAGAAACAAACTGATAACCTTGTGCTGGATGGCTTGCCTCTGCTCCGTGGAGATACTAAAGACAAATGCTGTGAAAATAACTTAGAGAGATGAAAGTTCACATTTAAAATAAAAAAGAAGCTGTCAGCAGTTTAGACTTTCTGAAGGTCATGTGGAGAATAGCGGAACTGGAGTAGTAACACTCTGATCTTTCTCCCTCTCCCTCTCTCCCTTTTGTTTTTCTACCTCCCTCTTTCCACCCCGTGTCTCTCTCATACACAGCCAACTTGCCTTTGTTAAACACAATTCTGGTGCTACTTCATACACTCGGAAATAATATGCATTATAAACACATACTCATAAAAATGTATAATAAATTATATAAAAATAAAAAGCAGTTTGATAAATGTTTATAATGCTACAGCAAATTGTCTTTCAGAGTGAAACCAGTTTACTAAAGACATACGTTAGGTTTTCAACACCAAACTAACTAGATATATGAAGAACTTCAAGAGGTGTTGGTGATATATATATATATATATATATATATATATATATATATATATTTTTTTTTTTTTTTTTTTTTTTTACTAAAGCTTCCTTAAGTGTTCTGTGAAGGTAGCAACCTTTGTCTCAGTCCCAGCATCTTCACAGTTAGAGGTCATGAACTAAGGAGAGTCCTGGGGATGTAGCTCAGCAGCACAAGCACCTGTGTTGCAAGTGCAAAGTCCTGAGTTCTATTCCCAGTAACAAAACAAGACAAAACAAAATTAATCCAGACACAAAGAGACAGAAAGGGAAGAAAGACAGGGTGACACAAAGAAACTCATCACCTGTTCTTCTGTCATTGTCTGAAAGTGGTTTACATTCCAGCTTGGAGGCAGTGTGGCTACTTTGGGATTGCTTTGTGGTCTTGATACAAGACCATTGCTTCCTTTAGTAACGTATCTGAGTAACTGGAACACGAGTAGTGCCAGTACTGAGATGACTGAAATGAATGACAACAGCATAGTACGTCATAAAGCCATATTGCTCTAATTGGGACATCAGTGTGAACATAGACATCTGATTCCCAAACGTAGGCACCTTCTACACACACTATTAATTTCTGACAGGGATTCCATGGGAACAGAGGCATCCATATTCTGAATTTTAGCATATTGTCATTTTAAGGGACCTATTCTTTTATTTATTTTTAATTTATTATTTTTTTATTTTAAAAATTAAAAAAAAAAACTGCCAAAACAGCAATGAAGCTAAAATAAAAACAACATAGAAAAAAAAAGAACACAAAGATGATACATGACCTCAAAACAAAATGATAGGAATTTACCATGATTGCCACTTTACATACTGTTATCTTCAGCAAAATTGTTCAGTCCACCAGACATAAGAATGTAAGATGGATCAAAAAATCAAACATAATAACAAGTAAAAAAACCAAAGTTTATGTGTATATATAAGGATAGCTGGGGCAGGTGTATTGCTGATGTCTGTGGCTTATTGAACAGAACAGTCAATGCTTAAAATGTTCCTTTTTTGACCAGTTTTGCACACTTCAATTTGTTAAATCAGAATGACTGATCTGAAAACAACAATATGCAGTATAAGAACCATTGTTGAACTCCTACTACCTTATATGGTGAAGCTCTGCATCATTTCACACGTTTTTTGTTTGGTTTTTTTTGTTTTTGTTTTTTTGTTTTGTTTTGTTTTTCACTTAAAAAAACCCAGACTAACAAAAACAAATGCATAAACAAAACATTACAGAGAGCAATAAAAATGGTACAGAATTTCCAAATAAGATGACAAGAAATTAACAATGGTCATTATATTGCATGTTTTTATCTTCAATACCATATTTTATTGTTCAATACCAGATGTAGGCATGTACCTGGATGGGGAAAAGGAGAAAAGAAGAAAGAAAGAAATATGTATATACACACAAGCTAGATAATATAACTATACTTACAAATTCTATTGGTTTATTGAAAGGAACAGTTAATGCCTAAGAGATCTACTTTTTTCCTCTTGTACTGATGCATAGTTACACTGCACATCTATGGGATAACCATTTCACTTGACCACCCTATCAGCTTCCTGAATTCCATGTTATCTCTTTAGGTTTTTAATCAACAGAGGCTGACACCCTGACAGCATTTCATCTTTGCTAAGATGTCTTCTTACTTTGTTCAGTGTTACGATTATTTATCCTCATTAATTATACCCATGTGTGGAGATTACTGTGCCATTTCCACACACGCATCTGTTATGCACTGATTATGCCTAGTTACATTTTCTCTGCCCCTTCTCCCATACTCGCACCTTCCTTCCTAGTCTGTGATAGTTCTACTTTTAAGTTATCTTTTTTTATAATTTTTACCCATCTGAGAGAGAATATATCACACTTGTCTCTTGGTGTTTGGCTTATTTCACTTAGCAAGTGTTGTGTAGTTCCATTTACATTGATGTGACTGTCAGAATTTTATTCTTCTTTATCACTGAAGAATATTCCCTTGTGTATATGTAGCACATTTGTTTTAATCCATTCTTTTGTCAACAGGAATTTAGGTCAATTCCTGACCTTAATTATTATGCCTAGTACTTCAAAAACCCTGCTCATGTATGCAGGTAATTCTTTGGTATGTGGATTGCATTTCCCTTGGATGTGTATGTTATGCTGGGTCATATGATAGCTTTAAATTTTTTTTTTTTATCCTCCCTCCTATTTGCAATAGTTGGTTTACTAGTTTACATTCCCATCAATAGTGTCTAAGGATCCTTTTCCTCCAAATTGTTACCAGTGATCAGATAGATAGATAGATAGATAGATAGATAGATAGATAGATAGGTAGAGATATAGATAAATATAGATTGAGAATAGCCATTCTAACTAGGATGAGACAGAATGGCATTGTACTTCTTCAAAATGGCATTTTTTAATGGCTTGGGTTATTAAGCATTTTTCATATATATTGTATATAATACATGTTTGCCACTAGCATTTTACATTTTGCAAAATGTTCTTTGAGTTCATTAGCTGCATTTTATTTTGGTTTTTATCATAAACAGAATCCTTTGTTGTTGTTGTCTCTGAATTCCTTATATATACTGTGTATTAGCCCACTACCCTCTAAATAACTAGCAAAGCTTTGCTCCTGTGGTGTAGATTGTCTCTTCCGTCTGCTGGTGACTTCCTTTCCCATGCAAACCTTTTCAGTTTGATGAACTATCATTGATCACTTCTTCCTTTCATTGCCTGTTCTCAAATGTACTCTATATGGCCACTCAGGTTTTTCAACCACTGTATCCAATAGTTGTCATCAAATTAAGATTGTATTAGTGTTAGTTTCCTATCAGTGCTGCAACATATGATTGTAAACATAGTGGCTGAAGACCACAAAATGAAATATGTTACTTCTCTGGCATTTAGAAATCCAACGTGAGTCTTATCAGGTGTGTGTGGTCATGATAAAATTCCCTCTGCAGGTTCTAGGGGAAAACGTGTGGCCTCGCTTTTGTGAGTTACAGAATCCGGTGATGTTCTTTTTCTTACAACTCCCTTCTTCTGTCTCCAGTGCCAGTTGATTGAACCGTCCTGGTGCCATCTTTCTGATTCCTCTTTTGCAGTATTTATCTTCCCCTTTTGAAGACCCTTGCGACGAGCCTGGGAAAAGCCACACATATGAAGTTCTCAATTCTGTCATCCCATTCATTCTTTTCCATGTGTAGAGACAAACTGATATTTCCCCTCTACCCTCTAAAGGTAAACTGCCAGTGGGCAGAGGGCTGGGAACGAAAGATGCCAAACTCTTAAGATCATATTCACAGAGGATGAAAGAGCCTTCTTTCATACCAAAGACCTAAACTGTTTCCATTGTTTAGTGCTTCTAATCTCAGCAATCCAGGGGGCTGAGCAGGAGGATCACATGTTTGAGCCCACCATGAGCAACACAGGAACTGAGCACTGCTTCTGACAAAATAAATAAAAGCTGAGGGTGTAGTTCAGTATGAGGGCCCTTAGCTCAACACACAGCAGGAGAAAGAGGAGAGACAGAGAGAGAGAGAGAGAGAGAGAGAGACAGAGAGAGAGAGAGAGAGAGACAGAGAGAGAGAGAGAGACAGAGAGAGAGAGAGAAAGCTTTGATCTAGTGGTAATAGACTATGTGGGAGACCCAGAAAGGCTCATCTTTGCAGATGTTTCTTGGCCTCTCTGTGCTTAGAGGGCCAGACCCTTCCTGAAAGAAGGGTTCTGTGCCTTCCAATCAAAATAGGTGGTTCAGAGGATGTTTGTACAGTCAGCTCTTCTCCATGGAAGTGTGTATGAGGTGCATTCAATTCATTCTTAGTTTTTATGGCAGCATTTAAGGGAAAAAAGAAATTCTAGGTTCTATGACCCACTTTTGGTGAAGAGGAAGTGCAGTTTCTGTGGGTTGCCACAAGGAAGCATGAAGGCAAGAGATAGGAGAGCGCTAGCTTCCAAGGTGGCCTCTGAACTCCTCACTTCAGAGTCTTATTCTCGAAACCCTAATACATGGAAGGTGGCTGCGAACGTTCAGTTTCATTCTATGAACTTAATCGGCTTTGGGACCTTCTGGGGTTTTGTTTGAGCACATTTCTGGGTGTGTCTGAGTGGGTCATGGGAGAGTGACCCTGGGGTCTATATCTGGTTCCTGACCCCTTCCTCTCTGGCACTTCCTGTCTCTGCTCCTTGACCACCATGAGTAGACCATGTTTCCTTCACTGTAGCCGTCCACTATGATCTTTCTGCTTTGGAGCAAGCTACTCATGGACTGAATCCACACAAACTATGCACTACATAAATCATGTGCTCCTTTATGTGGTGATGTCACATACTGTGTAGAACAACAAGAAGCTTGGTTAATATAGTAACACAGGTTTTGAGCACTAATGTATGAGCTTTCTGGAGGAGCATGAATCTGTCTGTCACACAGTTATGATCATTTTATTCTTCAGGGAACTAGATTAGGAGTTCATAAACCTTGGGGTTCCATATAGGTGAACCAGGTAAAAAAGGGGCTTCCCAGTGGATTTGAGCAAAGTGTAGGCTTGTATGATTTGTGGCTGCACCACTGTGGAGGATAGATTTTCACAGTTGACTCTTGTAAATTCAGGATGAAAGAAGAGAATCAAGGCAAGGGGTAGGCAGTTAGGAAGCAAATATGCTAAAAGTTTATATGAACCCTTGAGACAATATTGTACCAAAGAATTCCCCAAGTCTGAGTATTCTTGCTGTCGGATGCATGTGAAAATAACAGACTCCAGCTTTCTCAAACTGTGAAATTGCACGGTGTTTTTATTTGCTTTGATGACATCAAAATTCTTTGAGTTGTCAAAAGAGAGAGAGAGAGAAAGAGAAAGAAGGAGACAGAGACACATGCGTGAACACCCTAAAATGTGAGATGACCAGGAAGTTGTTGAAAATTCCTCCTTCTGTCATCCTGCAGTTTGGTAAAACTGTGTCTAATCAGAGCTGCACAAATGAGCTGATTGATCACACAATCTTGTAAGTAACATTTCCACAAAGCCCACAGGAGCATTCTTGGCCACATTTTTTGTTTCTTTATTTTGAGGACCCTGACTTTTCTTTCAAGTACTGTATTTTGCTGGATCATTTTAAGAACTCAGTTAAACTGTGCAGAGATTGATTTCAAAGTCAAAGGCCTCTTTTGGGTTCACGATTATTGTTGTTATTAATGCTGGCCAGTATCTTTGAAGTTGAAAAGGTGTTATTCTTAAATCATTGTTTGACTAGAGAGATACTGTAGTACTGAAAAGAGATTGGATGACTTGGAAAGTAACAGCACAGGGAAGATATTTATATGTGTATATAAAACATATTTCTGTGTGTGCATACTTGTGTATGTGTGTGTGCATACGTGTGTGTGTGTGTGTGTGTATGTGTGTGTGTGCACGTGCACATGTTCACTTTGTGGTTTTGGCATTGACTCCGCTGTTAGGCTGTAAATTTTTAGAACATCCCATTTCTTCTTCATTAGTAAGAGCAGGGTCTTTCACACAGTTATATTTTGTAGCAAATGAGCAAACCATGTATTTGTCCTGGAACCATATTGTTGCCTAATTATCACTTTCCAGGTCATGGTAATTTCTAAGGATCCATGTACATCATTACTGGCCACCTCTTACAAATGGAAATAACTGACTTTTCTTAATTTTGAGAAGCGAATGTGCTTAGATTCAGAGTGGGAAGGCGCTCAGCAGTGCACTTAGCAAAATTATGCTCGCAAATGCAGTGGCGATGTGTTTGCCAAAGGGATTAATCAGTTCTATTTTTAGGAGAGCTTTTCCAGTACGGAAAACAAGGAAATAAGAGGTGGGGTTTGGAAGTGCCCGCAGCACCGCGTACCAGCCTACTAGTGTCAGTTCTGCCGTAAGAACGGTGGAAGGAATAATGCGGATCCAAGAAGCACAAATGTGTGCACAGCCAGTATCTATTTTCCCTTTACATAAAATCATGCACATGGAACACTTTTGAGTACTTAGTCAAGTAAAATAGATACTGGATGTTAGATGATTACATCTGCTTCTCTCTCATGTCCCTTCTCTCTAAATACAAATACTTTCAACATTTCTGCAGCTACTCCCTGACTAATTGCTCCTTTTGCAATTATGCATATACATGATTCAGCCTTCTGCATCTCTAATCCTAAATGTTGGAAGGTTAAGCTACCTTATTGTTTGGGTAAATTGTTGAAGGTTTTGGTTGGAAATTTAGGCATATAAAAATTGTCAGGTACTGCTCATAGGTTTGTATAGCAGACTAAAGCTCATAAAAACTCTGAAATATGGATTATAGTGTCTGGAATTGTTGTGAAATAGCACAGTACACTTTTCTGCTGCACTGGACAACTGTATGTTTGTTCTCTTTAAGAGCCTGTGTTTGTATTTCCTGCCTTTGGGAATAGAAAAGGATATGTTAGCACGGAGATAGGCATGCAGGCAGTTTTCCTATTTGGCTTCCTTAGGGTTCGCCACTTTAGAGCAAGTGGTTATGGGTGAAGAAATGTTGATGAGCTGCATTGTGCGGTTTTCCATTGCTATAACTGAATACCTGAGGTGCAGTAGCTTTACTTTTTTTGTACTTATTAGTACTTAAGTACTTATTAGTACTTAAATATGTACTTATTAGTACATATTTTCAGGGCATAGTGATTACATTCAGTTTGGGATTTACATACATGTAGGTATTTTGATCCTTGTGACTCTCCTTATCCTCCCCTTTGCCCATCTCCACTAAGACTATTCTTCTGTTTCATAATATGGCTCTTTATTTTGCCTTTTGAATTATTTATATTTTGTGTCTCTCTTATTAAATATCCCTTGGGGTGTTTAACTGTTTTTCACCGAGTTATTTCATAATGGTTTTATCATCTCAGGATCTACCCATTGCCCTGCCAATGACTCACTGTTGTCCTTCTTTAGGCCAGAGCAGTATCCCATCATGTATAAATATCACACTTTCTTGATCCATTCTTCTGTGGATGGACATGGAGGCTGCTGCCAAGGTTCAACTATTGTGAGCTGTGCTACTGTAAACGTGGGTGCACATGGATCACTGCAGAGGGATGACTTATAAAACATTATTTTAGCCCACATCTCTGGAACATCAAGGGCATGGTGCTGGTGTCAGCTGGAGTCTAGTCAGGAACTCATGGCTCAGAGCAGCAGCATATGTGTGAAAATGTAAAAGATCACATCTCAAACAGAGGAAGCCAGGAGGATCGTTGCAATTTAGAGACCAGCCTAAGCTACAAGGTGAGTTCAAGGCCAGCCTGAACTGCAGAGCGAGACCCTGTCTCACAAAAACCCGAAACAAACAAACAAAAAAAGGAAGCCAGAGAGACCCCAGAGACCCACATTCCCTTCCAAAAGCAATGTCGAATTAAGAAAACGGCTCCTCTTTACAACCCACTTGTTAAAGGTCCTACCAACTTCCGGTGTCGTCACATGAAAGGACAATTTCCCTACACATAAGCCACTCTCAGGGCACATTCTGTCCACCCTCAGAAAGGACCCTGTAGTAGCAATGAGTTCACTCCTCATTTTATGCCTGAATTTCGAAGGCTGCATCATTCTATGTCCCGGCCCTGGCTCTGTGTTAGAGCTCGGTTGAGAGATTCTCGTTAGTTGTATTGGGTGTTGTATTTGCCAAAAGTGGAAGTGAGATGCTCTTAGTTCACTGACTCCTGCCCAGGGCGGAAACACTGGTGGTAATGTAGACCTCTCTAGAGGAAAACAAGGCTAATGAGATGGCTTTCTGATAATACATGGGAAGAAAGAATGCAAATATCTTGTGAAACACTAGCTCTCGATTAAATAGCCTTGGGCAATGTTTAGTATAATAAACTCTGCTTCATAGAAGTGTCTCTTCATCAAGGTGGAAGAACAACAGATAATGTTATATTACCCTCACCATTTCTATGATGGTGTTATTCTTTGCAAAGCAAGATAAAGTTCAGGTACTTGTCTTACAAGCGCTATTTTTTTTTTTTTTTTTACCAGAGAGGTAAAGAATCCAAATTGTTGCAAATATACAATGAAAAATGTGAGGCCTGTCTTTGTTTTGGGTGCATTGAACACACATATTTTTTCTTTGTTTAATTTCCTGTGGAACTCAGCTCAATATGGGGGTGGTGGCACGTACTTGAAATCTCATCATAGGTTTTAAATTAATAGGGTGCTACTCTTGGAAGCGACTGTGGGACACCTCTGAGAAGCTGAGGCAGGTGGACCACAAATTTGGTCCCAGATTAGACTACTGAAGGAGACCCTGTCTCAAAATAATGACCTGCATGGGTAGCTCAAAAAGAAAGATTCAAACAAAAAGCCACAAGTAACAACAACAAAACACACCCTCAGCTTATTTGAATTTTTCAGACACTAGGTTTCCAGCCAGTTTGGCCAAAGTATCCTTTCATCTGGTTCCACAAAATTAACAGAAGTTAATTTGGAAGGAAATAAAGTCAACAAAGAATGACCCAGGGGTGTCAGGCTCAAGGAGAGCAGTAGGAGTTAGAGTTGAGAGTGAGGGGCTGGGATATAGCTGAGTGGAATAAGCGCTTGCCTAGCAAGCGCAGGGTCCTGAGTTCGATCCCCAGTACCTCCAAAAAAAAAAAAAAAGTTGAGAGTGAGAGAGGAGGAAACTATGCACTCTTTGCATAGGAAAGGTGAGTTGTCTCTTTTCTGTGCCATGGGGAAGGTCGCTGGGCATCTAAAGCCTGTACTGTTTAATACCTTTATTGTTGAGCAGAACTGGTGGGAGAATTACCCCAATAACATTTGAAAGATATTTGAATTTCTTATTATACAGAATCTTCACCACATGAATTGTGGTTGTTAACTTGATAGATCTGGGACACTTCTAGGGGATTAGTCAACCACACATCTGAGTATGTCCGGGTTGATCATGGATGTGTGATCTTAGGGTCTCTCCCTCTCTTCTCTGGGTCTGCCTATGGATGTGTGACCTTGGGTTCTGTCCCTCTGTTCTTTGAACTATTCCACACTGCTTCCTGGTTGTCATGAGCTAAGTCAAACTGCTCATTCTTTAAGTTGTGAGTGTAGGGTACTGTGTTTCAACCATGTGAAAGATGACCATATACTGTGAAACACCCCTGTTGGCACACACTCAGCTTACTAGCTAATGGGAAAAGCTTGGCTGACATCGTCCATAAACTGAGATGTTCTAAGGAAACAATGCTTAAAAGAAAAACACTGAAAATAAGAAACTTATATGGCTATGACACAGATAGCACCACCCAACAGGTATGAAAATAAATATCATCTAATCTGTAAGTTCCAAGGGATGCGATGAAGCACTGACTGGTAAAATAGATGAGAATTTGGTAAAAATCTTGCATAACAACTAAATTAAAAAATATGATTTGAAAGTAAATATGAGACTTTTCCTATGTGCCTTAGTTACTTTTTTTAATTGCTGGGATGAAATACCCAATACCAACAAGGTAATTGAGGAAAGGTTTATTTATTTTAGTCTAAAGTTTGTAGAGGTTTCAATCTACATCATTTGTTCCCAAGGCACTGTGCCCAGGTAGGCAAGCATGGAAGCAGACAAACAATTCAAAGCAGGGAAGGCAGAAGCAGCACAGCAGCAGCATCAACCCTACTTTTCCCTTCTTTCCCTCCCAGGCTAGAAGCCTATTGGTTGGTGCCATTCACACCCAAGGTTGCTCTTCTACTTTGAGCAAATCCATTCAGCCACCCCCAGTCTCAAGGAGAGGAGACAATTGTACTAAGCCAATCAATAGATGGGTCCAATTATTAAGCACTTCTAATCTACAGTCACATGCCCTTGATGCAGACACATTCCAAAAGCTTCACCTGTGAACATGGGGGAATTTGGAAGGACATCTACATATGAGCTGTAGTAGCAGGATAGATCAGATCTGTGTGCCTGAGGGAGATGGAGGGAGCAGAAAGGCAGAAGGAGAAGGAGGAGAATAAAAGGAGAAGGAGAGAGCAATGAAGAGGAGAACGTTAAGGGGACGTGTAGTGGAAAAGGAGAAAACTACAAATGAGCAAAAGGTCACAAGAAGAGGGGAGAAGAAATAGAACACAAGCGGATAGAAGGAAAGGGGAAGGGATTGAAAACAAACGGAAGGGATGGAAGGAAAGAATATCGAGCTTCTGCCTTGGAATCCGAAAAGCAGACAGAACTTCCAGAAAAGGATGACATCTGTTGTGGCTTGTAGCTAGATAGTGCCCCAAAGCCTTGTGCGGTCATAGATGGGGCTTTGCAGAGGTGGCTGGATGGTGGGTTGACTTAGTCGTCACACACCATGAATCCACATACACGCTATCTACCACTAGCTATGGATAATAGGAGGGCCCACCCTGATGGTAAGTGGCACCAACCCATTGGTTTATAGCTTGAATGGGAGAAAAGGGAAAGAGAGGCTGATCACCTTGTTCCTTTCTGCCTCCTGCATGTCCAGCCATGGACTGTTTCTCTCTTGCAATGTCTCTCTGCCACACTGCCCTGCCTTGGATCTGAATGACCATGGAATGAAACATTTTACAATCTGTGAGCCAAAATACAGTTTTCCTCCTTCAACTTATGGTTGTCGGGTGTTTTGTTTCAGCAGCAAGAAAATAACTAAAACCATATACAACTTACACTGAAGAAGCAGAAATAACCTATTGATTACCATTAAATGTTCCCAGCATCCAAAGACCTAAGCTCCAAAAGATCCCAAAAATCTAGACATATGAGACAACACGGGTTCTGATCATAGTGACTGAAATGACAGTCATTCCAAAGAACATTGCAGAGAAATTTCACACTGGTTGATTTACAGTCACCCCCATAAGGATGGTTTGTCTAAAGTTGGGGAGCATATCCCATTGTCATTGGTCTTAGTCACTGTTTGGTCGCTGGGAAAAATATTTATGTCATACAATTAGATGGAGGGAAGATCTATTTTTCGTCATGGAGCATGATGGTGCATGGGTGTGGAGGAGGGAGAAAGATGTTCACATCATGGCTTTCAGGAAGCACAGAGAAGGAAGGAGCTTGGGACACACACACACACACACACACACACACACACACACACACACACACACTCTCTCTCTCTCTCTCTCTCTCTCTCTTCTAGGTCAAACCTCAGTGACCACCTCTCATCTGGCTCCAGCTCATAACAGCACATTTAACTACTGAATTTATCAATGGCTTAATCCACTATTGAGAACAGTATCCCCAAAATCTAGTCATATGTCCCACACATAAAAGCTGTGGGGACATGTCACACTGAGACCATATCATGGTCCCATGAAAAGGTACCAGCTATTGGTGCTGTAGCTACCTTTGCTTTTCTTAGTACAAGCTGAGATGTTAACACAATGTTGAACACCGGGAATGTTACATTCCTCAGAAGGTTTCCCCTTTGTTAAAATATATATGACTGTGTAGGGATGATTTTAATGGGTTGGAGCAAAGAAATAAAGCAAGAGTAACTCGTACATGATTAAAAATCAGGATGCCATGAAACCCTTCATATCTTTCCTAAAGGATGCAAGACAGAAACTTCCGTAATTTAAAGAAGAGAACTTTACTCTTTAGGACTTTTCTGGGTGTGTTTTTAAGAGAAGTTTTTAAAACACAAATCATTTATCATGGTGATTTGAAAAAGTAGAAGAACATATGAACAAAGCTTAGTATTTTAAGATTTACTTTTGCGAAAGCATATTGACAAATAAATATCAAACGTTTCACCCGCATTTGAACATTAAACCAAGCATAAAATACACAAGTCCAGTGTTAATACTGACCTCCCATGTCTAGCTGTGGTTTAGATATTGATTAATTTATATTTGATAGAAGGAATCTTTTGAATTAAACTATTAGTGCATAGGAAAAGTCAAGGTGTTTTTAGCCATGTAACTTTTCAAGAGATTTATGTCTTACGCACTCTTCTCAAAAGCACTGTTGGCTTTTCTGCTCCTCTGAGAAACACAATAAATAATGCACTGAAACATACTGAGTCTGAGAAACCACAGCCGTAACAAAAGGAAACTTGAAAGAGCTTAGATCCCAGTTGAGTGCTGGGTAAACATGAGATACAAAGGCTACTGGAAAGGAGAAAAGAAAGAAGCATTTAACCTCAGTGAAGCAGTCTTGAGTCGAATTTAGTTCTCGGGAACACATGCAAAATTGAGCAGTAGACAAACAGGAAACAGGACAACAATAATACATGGCAGTTTTTCTCTGCAGAGAAATTATTCATAGTTAGAATGTTGCGCTTGGCTTGGGAGTGGTCCATATTTGCACTAGCACCATCACATTAAGTCAGAGAATTATGACATTAGTGTAGATTTGGAACTATGTTACAGAGTTTGGAAGGAAGGCAGAGATATTAGGTGTTTCCTGTGAGTAATTTTTATGTAATATGTTAAATTACTGGGAAAAATATTGAGAGAAATAGCATAAGAAGTGGATTATAATTATCAGGGAACACATTTTGAGGAATAGATCTGTTTTCAAAGCATGTGGGTCAGGTCTTTTACAGTGAATTGTTGTTGCTATTGAAATACAATTGTCACTTGTCTTTTAGAATCTCAGGCGTGACCAAGTTTCTTCCTAAAAACAAAAGAGTATAATAAGGGTAAGATTAAATGGAGAATAAATACGAATACCCTCTTTACACCAAAGTTCAAATTTCTGTACCTGTTGGAGTCACCTTTGGAAATTAACAAATGTCATTTTCATGATTTTTCCCCCAGATATTCCAACTTGGCTTGGGGAATCCTGTCTACACAAGGACATTTTCAATTTTTCTCCCTGCAGATTCTAAAATGCAGCAGCGTTTAAGAACTGTAGATCCAGTTACAGTAGTTTTTTTTTCTGTAATTAAAACTGCAATTAGAATTATTTCTGTAATTAAAATTCCAGTCTTTTTCCACCTGGAGACAGTTCCTTCCATAAAAATAATAAAAATCACAATGCCCTATGCGAAGCACATTTCCTCTTATTTCTGGCTCTCTGTCATGCCCTTTGGAGGAAATTTGAATCACTTGGAAATGACCTAATGCTCCTCTCAATCTTTCTGTTTTCTGGTTGTTTTTCTTTTCTGTTCTTTCTCTTTGTACTCAGAGTCACACAATGTTCTCCTTTGTGGGGTGCTTTCCTTTCCTTACAGGAAACCCACTGTGCGTATCAGTGGCACCATTCCAATGCGATCCTTCCAATTTCCCTTCATTCTGCATCCACATAAGAGATTGAATGGAATATAATTTGCTCAGCTCGCTTTTTCTTGGGCACTGCTTGTAAGTGCCTCCTTAGGTGGACCTCCTTGCATTTCACTGATCTGACTCTGCCGTGCCCTTTAACACAAAGGCCAGAGACATAATTACCAACTCTAGAAATCCATTCTGTGGTCCAGTACGCTTGTGTCAAAGCCAAATTTTCTTTCATTACAGTCTGGCCTTTCCCAAACCCCTAAAGCGAAGAGGATTGAGTCCTTTCTCTAATAAGCATCCGCAGTTATCAATAGAATACTTTTAACTTTTATAGCGGGTGTGCTGTTTTTTGAGTGTACCTTCTGCCTGATTAAAGCCAGGGGGCGTGTTGAGATCCAGTCTCCCAGCATCAAGGTCTCTTTGTTGTTCAGTGAGAAGCCAGTGATTTAAAAAAGACTTGCTGTTCGGGTGTCACTTTGATACCACAGGCTCACTCATTAAGTCCCTGCATTGCTAATGTTTGCCTTGGACTCTGTGATCTTACCTTTGGGTCTGTTTCTCAAACTGTGAATTATGTTCATCATTTGTTTCCTTCCCTGGGTTTTGGGGGGGTTTCTGTTCTCTCATGCTTTGGGGATCATCCCTTGGATCTGGAAATTCACAATAAGGGAACCTCTAGAAAAGGGCCATCTCATGCAGAACAAAATCTGTCCCATCTCCTCTGATTTTCTTGTGCTTTTTATGGGCATTTCGTTCCTGTGTTTGCCTTCTTGACATGCCCATAAAGATAATGAATTTTCAATGTTTTTTTTCTGTATCCCTAAAAGCTTTTGATTTGTGAAGTAAATTAAATATAATCATGGTCACATTAGAAGGCCCTTTTGTAAATAATAGTAATTTTTATCTAGTATGCACAAACCTTAGGAAAACAGCTTGTATTCTCTGTCTGTCTGTCTGTCTGTCTGTCTGTCTCTCTCTCTCTCTGTCTCTATTTCTGTGTCTCTCTCCACTTGCTCCATTTTCCTAATGACCTAAGTAACTCAAACGGCCAGCATGGCACATGCAAATTATTGTCTCCAAACTTATTGGATCTTTTCACCATGGGGTTCTTTGATACAGGAAGTGTCAATAAGAATCTAGTCTTTTCCTCCTTGGTAGCTTTCTACTTGGGCGGATTTGCCTTGCGATAATTCCACATTAAGAGCTTATATATGACCTCACAGCATCTAAGTGGCACAGTCCGGGGTAAGCGGATTGCACAGAGCATGCTGTCAGCGAGCGTGGTTAAGCGATAATTAAACATGGGGGAAATAGAAGAACAATCATGGCAAAAGATTTAATTGGGCTTAATTGGGTTAAGAGGAATAGGGCAGAGTGAAAGAATAGCTCTTAATAGGAGGTCTGAAAATAGCTAAGGAAAGCATTAATTGCATAAAATCTGTGACATCTGATTATTGTACGGAAAAAAAATCACATTTTTTATATCTTCTTCTCTAGAGAAAGAGGTGACTGGGAGAAAATAATAACAGATCTTCCCGTGTGTACTTAAGAAAAACAGAGGGTGTTTTGAGCTTTAAAGGGACATGATTTAGGTTAGAATTTAGAGGAAAGGCAAATGATAGCCCTGGTCCTTTTGGGTTTCAGGAAAAAGAAGGTCCTTTTGTACCACTTATTACACGATATCACAGAATGAGTGAGCTCCAGGGAAGCACTTTTATTTTAGCTCACGGATCTGGAGATTTAAGGTCGAGGGCCCACAAGTGGTGATGGCTTTTTTGTTGGCTCAGTTTGGGGATGTTTAGAGACACAGGGAAGAGACTGAGAGCGGGCATGTGTGTGAGTTTGTGTCTTCCCTCTCTCACAGTTTTCTTTCCAAAGGAGCCAGTACTATGTGTTCATAGGGTTTCCTCCTAGTGAGCTTAGCTAATAGGAGTCAAACATCCATATCGCAGGAAGTTCTGGAGTGGGGATTAAACTTCAACACAGGAAACATTTGGGGCCCAACACACAGGCTCATTAAAGATGGGTGTGTAGGTGTTTTGTTGGTATTGAGTTCATGTCCTTCCTTGGGCTCTAAGCCTAGTACTAGGGCAGGTGGATTACATGGTAGATCGACTCATATAGGTAAATCTGTGTTTATTTATTTTCTTTTTTGCAATTCCAGGTTTTGAACCCAGGTACTCCCTCATGCTTGGCAAGTTCTACCATTGAATTATAGCCTCAGCCTAGTATTTTTGGTTTCTCTGAGGAAACTCTTAAAAATATTCTCCATAGTGGTTTGTTAATTTACATTCTCAACCACAGTGAGGTCTAAAGAAGAATCCTCTGTCATACACACTCTGTGTGTTTGTGTTTGTGCATGCAAGACAGATACCTTTCTCAGTTTGGTAGAATACATATACCTTTCCTAAAAAATAATATATGTAAGCTATACAACAACGGTGAGCTTAAAAGAAAGCCAGTCATTGTCTCAGTGATTTTAGGTGCCATCTTCCTTATCTATTTTTTTTTAAGCTGGTACTGGAGGGTGTCTTTTTGCTATTTCTTTTCTCTGCCATACCCCTATTTGTCTGTTCATGTACCAATATTGAACTGTTTCAAACACAGACATGTCTTAACGTCTGTTACGGTGAGTCTTTCTTTGTCATTTTCTGGTTCTGTTTGCATGTTAGCTTTCCATGTGAAGTTCACTGTTATCTTGTCCCACCCCATGAAACAGCATGTCGGAATATTACTGGAGATACATTATCTTTACAGGTGACATCTGTAAAAAAAAGAAACTGACCTTATGGGAAATTTCAAATTACATGTACACTGTGTTATAGTAATACACATGCTCCTTTTTTCTCTTCTTTAAAAGCTAGGTCTTATTAAGAGGACAGTAATGGACATAGTATCAGTGATCTAGTGTTCCTAACACAGCGTTGTATGAAATCTGTGACAGTCATGTTATACATGATGCCCTCACTCGCAGCACACCCTGAGTTTCCACTCCTCTATGGTGAGCATTCATATGTGAACCCCTTTGTACCTTCCATTTGGCAAGGCCCATGGACTTTGTCCAAAGATAGAAAGCTGTGTGAGTTTGTGTTTACACATTTTGTGTAGGGAAACTGTAACTGTGAATGTTGTTGGTGAAAGTCTTATTTTCTTTAAAAACTGTCTGGAATTATTGATAAATAAGGGAATTGCAGAGAAATTAGGGTCTTGGATATGGGATGGGCTATGACATTTTTTGTGCTATTAAAGAAAGTGAAGTGCTTAACATAATGTTTATATCATGTAATATTTATTCTATAAAATGTCTGCAGGCACTAGCATAGTAGCACTAGCCTATAAGCCCAGTAACTTGGGAGGCTACTGGAGAAGAATTTCAAACTCCCACATCCTCCTGGATAACTTAGTGATACTGTGTCTCAAAATATTTTTTAAAAAATGGCTGGGGACGTAGCTTCATATTTGAATGCTGAGCTAGTGAGTTTGTGGCTCTGAGTTCAACCTTTAGTTCTAAAACAATAAAATGAAAAAAGTGCCTGGCATAGTGACCATGCCTGTAATACCACCACTCCAGAGGCTGAGTCAGGAGGACTGCTATGAGTCTTAGGTCAGCCTGGCTTACCCAGCAAGTTCAAACAATTAATTCAAACAATACAGTGCAGTACAACACAACACAACACAACACAATACAATACAATGCAATACAGTACAGTACAATACAATACCAAATAGTACAATACAATACTACACAATACAACATAACACAACACAATACAATATGGATATATCCCAACAATAAGAATTAATTAAATACCCTGTGCTGACATTTTGGGCAAAAATACATTCCTTCTAGTTAATGGTGTCTTATTATCATGTTTGCCTGTTTTTGCAGGTAGATTTACCAGGTAGTATCTTTGACACTGGCTTTACCCTGATGTTGTCAAGTGGCTTGTCCAATTTTCTTTTCATTTTCTCTTTGTTTTCAATCTTTGCTTACTTTCTACACTCCCTTGCCGTACTAATGTGAGACACACACACACACACACACACACACACACACACATTTATAAAGGAAGCCTCCAGGGTTTGGGGGACTTTTCCTTTTGCAGGAATAAAAAGTTTGATCTCAATCAAGTTCTGACCCAAAGACTCAGAGCCCCTTTGGAGTGTCTGAGTCACAAGTTAATATTGTCCTCAGGAGAACGCAAAGGAGACACTTTGAAGAATTGGCAGAGGTCATGAACTTCAACAGGGAGGATTACTCTGGTTTTCCTTGGCTGTTTGTACAATGGATCTCTCAGCCTTCCCATTTCTGGGAGTAAAATACAGACAGGAGGAAAAGGACAAATTTAATTACGCTCATGTCTTCAGAGGGTCCAGTCCATGGTCAGCTGGCTCCAAGGCAGAACCATCATGACAGACAGGCATGGAGGAGGAAAATGCTGGCCTCATGGCACCTGGGGAGTAGCAGCAGAGAAAACAGCAGCACAGCAGGGGACAGGGACATGACAATTGGTAACTCAACCTGCAGAAAGGGCAGCCCCATGCTCCACCCAGACGCACGGAGGAGTACAGCGTTTTAATTACCTAGGTATCTCCTTAGGCTAAAATGTTAATAATCAAGATTAACCTTCTTATAGAGCATCATGCTTAGGATCCTGAACATGTTAAAAGTGGGGAAAAATAACTGTGACCTGGGCCTTTACAGCCACATGAGACTTGTCATTTCAAATAGCTCCATAGTCAAAGACACGCTAGAGAACCTTCAGAGCTGTCAAATCAAAAATTATACAGAAATTGTAATTCAAACATTCAGGGTATTCCACACTACAGGAAGTCACCTTGGAAAACAGGCTCTGAGCTTCAGAGGAAAAGGGAAAGTTTCTAATATTCTAGCCAGACTACATGAGCCTTATCTGGTCCTTTGGTCTTGGCTGTTTTCTTGGGGAATGTTCTGAAGATACTATGCTTTCTGAACAGTCCCCATTTAATTCACAGGAGACTGTGAACATCAAATGAAAACTCCTGGCAGTGTTACCCAGAGACACACTTCTTCTTAGTACCCAAGATTTGGTCTCTCCAATCTAGAAGTACATAGCTATTTGTGTCTGCATTAACCTGAGAAAGTCCAAGGGTCCAATCACTGGTACACCACTGTTAGGTGGGATAGGATCTAGCACGGTTATGTTCCAAGCCCCCAGCACAGCTGTGCTACTTATGAATGGATTACTCTTTGTTTACTCAGCCTTATTATTTTCCTTTGGAGGATTACTCTTTCAGCTACCTTTTGTCTTAAATATGTCCTTATGCCTATGAACATGAGACACCAGATAATAAGATGATCTCCATGATAGCTACTGAGAAAGCCTTTTACAGAAAATGCTCCTGAAATGGCAAAGATCAAAAGTCATGTATTTTCTTTGCACAAGTGTAGGCAAGTATATTCTCAGCACTCCTTCTGTATTATTTTTTTAAAAACAGGCTTAATTGATATTGGCTTAAACACATAGAATATTTCAGAAACACTTTTGGCTGCTGTGCGGATGGCTGACAATTTTCTCTCTAGGTGATGAAATTTTTCAAGACAAAAAGCATGAAGGACCAGAGGGTAGAGGCCCTGAGAATCTTAGGTTGTGGATATGGGTGGAGCTGGTGTTGGAAATAGAAGCTATTTACACTGCTTGGAGGAGATTCTGTAAGGAGAACACCCTGCATTCTGGCCTTCATAGTTTCGCCAGCAGTATCCGGGTCGCAAGACCATTCTCATTTCCTCTTCCTTGTGAATATGTGCAACATTCTCTTTAGCACATATTAATCAGCAGGGCTCTTTGCCCTCTGAGAGCTCGTAGCCTAGTGTTACAGTTTGTGTCTGGATGTCCCCCTCTCCAAAGCCTCATGCAGTCATGGTGCGGGCTTTTACAGTTTGTGATTGATATGTGGTCCAGTGCTGGGATTATGGGTGCGAGTGCTGCACCACCCTGGGGCAGGGGCCCTGCATGCACTATAAGGGAGGGAAGGAGGCTGCTCTAAGATGCTCCTCCTCTTTTGCTCTTGCTGCTTTTGCTGTTTTCCACTGCCGTGATCTGCTGCCCTCTGCCCTGTGCCACTCTGCCTTGGAGGCAGCTGAGTATGGACTGAACCCTCCACACACTGTGAGCTAAATAAACCTTTCCTTGCTTAATTTTGGGCACCCTGGATTTTGTCTCAGCAAGGAGAAAAAGGTAACTAAGACACCTAGGGGTGAATGTAAACATTCAAGAGGCAGCTGTGACGTCCTGTATCTGTTTCTTCTGCTGGCAGCTTTCTCACACACAAATCACAGCAGAGAAGACTGTCGCCGGGTAACCCTCTTACTGCTAATCTTCACAGAAGCCCTTTTCTGAGTTTTCTTTTCACCCTAGAAGATGTACAAGCCTCTCTCAGGCACTTGACTGCGAACCTTTCCAGCCATGTCCACCCTCCCACAAGAGGAAAAGGATCAGAGCAATTTAAATTGCAATAATAAATTTAAATACTACCCACGATTCACCTTACCACCCTGAATAATAACTGCTTTCTGAAGGAAATTTGACTTATGTCTTTGTATCGATCATCATGTGATTGACAGTGATAGCCTTGAGTAGGAATTCAGTGAATAATTATAGTACACTGGTATTTCTTTGCCAGCGCATCTGTTCTCAGGTTGTATATGGTCACATGCACATACGTGTGCATATTTATACACAAAGAATGTACAAACGTGTGTGTATATATTCACATGTGTGTACTTGCAGAAATATACATCAGTAGTGTCTTATGATTTGGTGCATTTTACAGTTACCAAAGTGGAGGGACATGTAGCTGACACTGTTCTCTGTTATTGCTGGTGAAATTTAACTTACAGAATTAGGACTTGTATCTAAGCATTCCATGTGCAGATGATAATTTCCCAAACCCTACCGCACACTCATTTCGAGATGCTTCAAACATTACTGAGTGTTTGGTATTTATCTGTGAATGCATGTATGGGACATTCTACAACTTCCACATATATACCAGTACTATTCAGTATCTACAGCACAAATAGCATTGAACATGGTACTGGGGGTTTCACAGAAATGCTGAGAATATCTTTCCTGGACCAGCTTAATACTTCAGTTTACTTTGGAAAATTATTTACACATTAACTTCACATGCATTCAAATATACTAATGCACATACAAAATGATGTATAAAATGTTTTAATATATTTTATGTGTATAAATTTTTCCATTCATTTAGTTACAAGAAAACATTCTGTAAGTATGTATTTTTATGGTTATATTTTTATGTTCCTGTGTGAGTGCATAAGTTCAAGTACAAATTCGTGAGATGTATACATAAAATCATGTGCAGGTTGACGGAGAGGATTAGATATCCACAGTGCTATTAATCCAACCATTAGTGGGAGAGATCTGGGGAAATTTTACTGTGAGTCGCTGTGTTGGATTTTGTTGTGTGGGAGACTCTCCTGGTTTTTGAGAGCCTGCCAACAGAGCTGCTGAGTGCCAATGCGTACACTTTTTCAACCCTACACCACAGAGCTGTCTTATGATCAGCTTCCTCTGAGTAATAAATCTTGTTATGTCTTTGGTACTGATTCCCGCCTGTAACTCCATCCTTACAGAGAGGACTTTCTCCTCTCTGACTTTCTCTATTGTATTGTGTCATCTTTGGAGAAAACGGTTTCAAGTTCAACATGTTCATGCTGACAGCAACTGCAGAACTCACTTGCCCAAAATTTAACTCTGTAATTGACAGATACCCAGGAAGCCAAATAAGTAGGCAAAGGTCGCTTGCCTAAATACTGAGCAAAAGTAGCAAAATTGAATTGCAAAGGAATTGCATTTGAATTCAGGCTTTACAGGATAATGGGCAACTCAAACTGCAGAAAGGAAGACTTGGTTCTCAGGGAGGATTAGAGAATACATATATATAAACTTATTTACATATAAATGTCATATATTTTTACCCTTGTATATTCATAGCAGGAAAGTTAACAAAGTGGATATTCTTAAACAGAAAAAGTGAATGAGTAAATGCATAAACAAATGTGGGCATAGTAAAAGAAATGAAAAAGCTGAGTAAAATACAGATATATGCCTCAAAGTAGATAAACCACAGAATGGAAGGGGGGTTGTGGAAGCTCTTGTAGCATAGCTATGGATTCTGGCGTTTCTTATGCAGGCAGGCAGCCTCACCTTCCATCTTATAACATTACCTTAGAGCAAACCTTTATGTTTTCCCTTTGATTTTAAGAACCTAAGTTAGATTAGTGTTGCAAGAGATTAAGTTCTAAAGTCACGCAGTCAAACTGAACTGACAAGCATCTGTCCACTCGTCATCTGCATAGTAAAATGAAAGCAGTCAGGGAAAGAGTGCCTATACATGTGTTCATTAAGATCCATGGGGATTCCTAAAGAAACTAACATGACATATTCCACTTGACTCAGTTGTCCTTCTAGGGATTTTGCAGAAAGAGTTAAATCACATTACAGTGATCCCTGTGCACTTATGTTTATTGCAGCACAGGGCATAGTAGCTAAATCTTGGAAGCTGCCTCCATACCCATCAGTAGATGAATGGTTAGGTAAAATGCGATGTTCACACAGAGTGGAGAAATACTGTGCCATAAAAAAGCATAAGCTTGAGTCATTTCTCGGAGAATGGATGCACCTTGAGACAGTTATGCCAGGAGAAATCAATTAATCACACAAACCTTAAATATTGCATAGCTTTTCTTATATGAGAAACAATGCATACATAATTTAAAGAGCAAATGGAAAGACAGATGATTGGAAAGAGAGGGAGATCATCCTCAAAGGGGAAATGGACAGAGAGATGGTGGGAAGAGGGAGAGAGTGAAGGGAAATAACAAGACTTAACATATGTTTGTAGATGAGCCAATTCTGCTTGGTGAATACAATCATTATTTAGCTACTGTACACATATGTTAATAAAAAAATGTGAGTACCTCCACCTGGTGTTCATGCCTGCATACTATATTCTATATGCTAAGTTTGCCTCATGTCAAAGATGGGGTTGCTAAAGAAATATTTTTTTCTGCCTATCTGTATAGTGGTCTATTGGCTGACAATGGGGTGCCTTAAAATAGTAATAAAAAATCACACACAGAGGACCACTAAAAGCTCCACCTTTAGAGATGCCTGTGTGTTGCTTCCCTCCCTTCCACCTCCTAAAGGCAAATCTCAGCCCCGAGCTTATCATGGCGGCCCCTGTGCAATTTTACATGTTAGGACAAACACACCTCTGAGCAACGTATTGTTTAATTCTTCATTTTAGATAAACAACATCACAGCATCTAAAGTCTTCCGCAAACCGCCTTTCATTCTGTGGTTTATCCACTTTGAGGCATGTATGTATATTTTATTCATTTTTTTCATTTCTTTTACTATGTCCACATTTGTTTATCTGTTCCATTTAAGAATGTCCAGTTTGCTACAGTAATTTACTGCTATGGATATACAAGGGTAAAAATATATATGACATTTATATGTAAATAAGTTTATACAAGTGTATTATGTAATTCTTTCTGAAAACCAAGTTTTGCTTTCTGCAGCTTGAGTTACCCATTATTGTGTGAAGCCTGAAACTATTAAATGAAAAACTCAGGAAATGAGCAATTCACGAGTTTTAAAGTGTGTGGCATTCTGAGTAGCATGGTGATACCGGGTGATAACGTTCTGCTCCCGTTGGCCCAGGGCATGAGGAATCCTTTTGCCCAGGGTATCCATACTGTTCCCACTGTGCTTCTATCAGTCACTTAGTAGCTCCCTTGGATACGAGTTGACCGATAATATTACAGGACTTGTATTCAAGCAGACCGTGTGTTACACAGTAACGGCTCCACTGGAACATCCCAGGGGCTACTTTCCCTGCTTCTCTTCATGTCATCTTGGTGGTAGTGTAACATCTCCCATTTGGCGTGGAGAGGGCTGGCTGGAGTACAGCAAGTCAAAGAGAGGCACAAACACAGAGACAGACAGAGAGACAGAGAGATGGAGAAGGACAGAGAGCCATCATCCCACAATTTATGCTGTAATAGATGGCCATCATTGTCTTATTTTATCATTACTTATTGATAGTTACACTTCAGTGTGCTTCATTTGTTGGGAAAATGTAATCTTAAATATGTCTATGTATGGAAAAGTGTACTGTATGTGGAATTGGGTCCAGTCTGCCACTTTAGACAGCCACATGGGGTATTGAAACATATCTCCCAGGGATCCAAAGTGGATCATTACCTTTGATTGCTGCACCCAGATCGATTGGGAAATCATCGATTACTGAAGGCTCTTTCTTAGTGTATTTTGGTGGGTCACTAAGGCATGACCTTGGGGTCTATATGTGGTCTTTGGCCCCTTTCTCTGTCACTGTTCCCTGGCTCAGCTTATTGGCCACCAAGAACTGAACAGTTTCGCTCTACCACACTCTTCCTTCATAATGTTCCTGACTTAGAGCCAGCTGACCATCGACTGAATGCCCTGAAATCCTGAGATGCATTAAACCTTTTTGGCTTTAATTTGTGACTGTCATGTGTTGTGTGAGTAATGAGAAAATGGACTTATATAAGAAGTGACTTTCGTGTGTGTGTGTGTGTGTGTGTGTGTGTGTGTGTGAATGCGTGTGTGTATTGTTGTTGTTGTTGTTGTTGTAAATTAAACACAGATCCTCCAAAGCTAAATAGTGGTTTTTATGGAAAACTTACATGGTCCAAGAGTTTATGCCCTCTCAAAATTCCTATATCTGAAATCCTCACCCCCCAGTGCAGTGGTGTCAGGAGACAGGGGCTTTGAGATGCAAAGACGTCGTGAAGTTGGAGCCTCATGGATGGGATCCCTGTCCTATCCAGAGACCCCAGGAAGCTCCCTGTCCCTTCCACCATATGAGGACACACTGAGAAGGTGCTGTCTATTACCTGGGCAGTGGCCCTTGCTGGACACAGGATCTCCCATATCTTAACATTGGATTTCCAGCTCCTAAGATTGTAAGGGGAAAAATACAAAGTGTTTTGTCTATTAGCCACCCAGGCTGCAGAGACTGAAACATGCGAGTGTTAGACTTGGCTTGGCCGTTCATGGCTTACTTGTAAGGAGACCCACGGTTTATACTTGGCAATCTCTTTCCCTTTCATGAGTCTTGAGTGATTTCCTGTCCAATCAATTCTGGCTCCACCATACGGAAGCCACATATACCTTTCCCTTGGGAGCACCGATTTCTTTGAAGCCTCCTGTTGGAAAAGTCCCATTCTGACCTCTACCGCTGAACTGCTTCTCACTCCTGAGACCTTGGTGGGTGAACACAAATAGAGACAGCAGTGGCAGGGTTCGGTATCCTGCCGCAGCCCTGCTTGTGCAAAATCGCTAGAGGACACCACATTTGTCATCTTCATTTCTTTCCCCAATCAATTTATAGCTGAATATCTAGGTACGAATTAGTATAATTTTAATGAGGTCTGGTCTTTGAAATGTATAATGCTGGATGAATATGCAAATTATTTCAAGATTTGACAAAGGATAAAATAGGTTGTAACCTTGTTTGTGTAGGAGATGAATTTAACACCAGAATATTAAATACGTACAAAAACAGGAACTGGCTGGGTCCGGGCATTGATTGAATCTTGGACATGGACTGAGAATATGTGTGTGTGATTTTCTATGGTTGTGAGTGTGTGCATGTGTGTGTCTCTCCCTGAACAGAAAAAAAAATGACACTCACCTTGGTAACACATGCACTTGGGTACGTCAAAATAGATCTATGTGTTTCAGAAACTTAGACAAACCACATTCAGCACTGCTACCATTGGTTACTGTTGTGTCCACCAAAAGCAATAGCACAGATACCTGCAAAGGGTACTCAGTTTTGGAAAGAGCTATCATGGGGTTCCATAAGAAGTAGTTCAAAAGGAATTGGGCACGTGTTCTGGGACTGGAGTAAAGGGTAGCGGCTTCTGCTTCTGTTTCCCCTCTGGTGCTCTGAAATGAATGTGAATTGAAAGTGGATTTTCCTTGTTCTCCTAATGGGCAGCAGAGGACCTGGCTAACGTGGCTGGAAGTGGCATATAAGGAGAAGATGCTTCAGGTTGTGCATCCTCTTATTTTTCCTGCACCTCTGCTTTCTAATTCTAGTCCACAGAAGATCAGGATGTGCACACCCAGGAGCTAGGATTTTATTCATTATAATGCCCACCTACCAAAGTATATGGGACCAGGGCTTATCTTAAATATACATCTTAAAATTTAATCTATCTCAATTAAGATGATGCATACTTTAGTTCTGACTTTATTGAAGTTTTTATTTCTAATTATTTCCATTCTGGCAGTTCTGAATAATTTGAGCTTTCTGTCAGCTGCAAACTCAGACACAGCAACAGTCCTGCTGAGAATCATCCTAAAATCCCGAACTCAGTCGTAAATCAAGTTGAAATCTCATTCTGAGTTGTCACTACTTTGGGCAAGGTTTGCAAAGCAAACACGTCAAACCGTCTTTTCTTGCAAATAATGAATATTCAGAACAGGGAGAGTGATTCCCTTCTCGTTAATTTTTTTTTTACTCATTAGAATTTGGGAAAGTCCTTTAGTCATGTCCACTTCTTCATTTCTATCAAAAGTGAAAAAGTTTCTTTTGAGAAAATTAAAAATCTGCATCTAAATTAAAATTCATCTATATCTACATCATATGTCTGTTATCATCTCTACAGTATCTTTGATCTTACATCCGTGTATTATCTGTCTCTCCACATCTGAATTATCTGTTATTTTCATGTCTACCTCTATCTGTGTGTCTATCTATCTGTCTGTCTACCTATCATTCCTCTAATCTATGTATCTATTGTGTATCCTCTCTCTTATCTATCTACATATCTGTCAATCATCTATCTAACTTTTCTCTCTAATACAGTTAATCCCCTGAAAAACCCTTTCCAGTTTGTGAAACTCATGTAGAATATCTTATTTGCTTTGCTCCCAAGGATATGTTTGATGGCTACATGTCCATGATTGTTTAGTGATGACAAGGCCCGGTGAGTGTTCAGTGTGGTGTATACACATGAGCATAGAAACCTCATAGGCCCAGGCACACAGAGTTTGTTTTGTGCTTTAAATCAAACTGGAGTTGTAATCTTTCAGATCAACATGCTAATCCCTTCCTTGCCTTTTTGAATATGTGGTTCTCATCATGAGGTGGTTTTGTCCTCCAGTGTTCATTTATTAATATGTAAAGACCTTTTTATTTATTCAAATTGTTTGCTCTTGATACTTACTAGTTAGGAGCCAGATTTGCATCCCAGCAGTCTACAAGGCATAGGAGAAAGACCATACAACAAAGAAGGAATGATATAGTTTAATCTGTCTGGTGCACCTATTGTGAAACACTGAGCTCATTTTTAAAATTTTATTTCATTTTACATGCAAATTAGGTGATTTAGAGCTATCAACAAATTTTTAAAAAAATTATGGAGATTAACTTGTGCATCTTATGAATGCCTGATGTAGATCTTGTGAATATGAAGAAATCTGGTGCTTCATTTTTTAATAACTCCTGGCTTATAATCTGTCACTGTCGCTCAGAACCTGGTTGAGATACAGAATTATAAAGAATGTGGTCATACAACTCCAAGCATGAAGTCTTCCTTAGTGTCATCCAGCTTATTCTGTCATAAATCCTCTGTGGCTTACATATATTCTCATCCTCGTGAAGTTAGAGAACTTAAAGAGTGGGTAAGATTGGCTTTTTAATAACCTCCTGGAGAAATGTCCCACTAAATTCTACACTGACTGAATTCTGTGTTCCTAGTATCATGTGGTATTTTTGAGTCCCCTTTCTCATTTGTCCAATGCCCAAAGCCTTTGAATTAGCCATTCTAAAGTCCACTCATCACCAGTTTTTGGCAGACAGTAGATCTTTAAATTGTGTCCCTCCAAGCATCCTTCTTTTGACCAGGTCACTGTTTCAACCTTCAGTATGTTTGAATATATCTCATGTCATGTGGTGCCACTTCCTGTTCTGAAAGTTCATGGAACTATATACAGTTCCCTCTGATCATAGGAAAGCATTCCAGGACCCAGGACTCAAATTTTAATTCAGGTGAAACTAAAGTAAGTGAGGTTTCCTCCTTCAGGAAGGAAGGCTGCAGGAGTAAATCAGAGCAGCAGTTTAAATGCAGCCAGGATTTCAGGAAAACTGAAGCCTCCACATATGGCATTACCTCTTTCTTGTTCTTGTCTGTCTCTTAGTGATGTAGAAACTGGATCACTGCCTGGCACACAGCCAAGTGTTGTCTATGGGAAAATTCAAAGTTAGAAGAAAACATAAATCGGCCGTTTGATGGAATGCTCTTAGTGCCTTTCCAAGTAACAATCCAGATTCCCAGTGCATTTGTGTTCAGTTCTGACTGGCTTTGTCCCATATGCTATCAGCTATAGAATGTCCCCCAGTAGCACAAGGGCTCCTTGACAGATCCATCTCTGATATGGTTTTAGTTCTGAGAGAGCTTCTGATATATTCCACACAAACTCGTAACCTAGTGTAGTAACACTCTGAAACAGCCACATTGTACTGGTGAGCATGTGTGTCTATATTTTGAGATGGAGAAGACTACTTTTTCAGGTATTTCTGCGCAACTCCTGATGACGTGCCCTCCACCCCTACAATACTGGAATGATCATTTACCGTACTATCTGCTGGTGTGCAATATTCTTCATTGCTCTAAGGACAGTAATTTATCTGGGGCTACTGGAACCCACGTATAGAGAAACGGTGGAGGTGACCCTTTGAATGCTCACTCCTTCCTGGGGTCAGTAGGAATTGTTTTCATCACTTTCTTGTCCTTCAGATATAATCTACAACAGTCACAGTTTAAGTGAGGGAAGCCTTGTTTGGGTTCACAGCCTCACTCCATGCACAGCTGGAGGAATCACCCAGCAGGAGAGACCCACCAGGAAGCGGAGAAAGGAGCCAGGAGCCAGGAGCCAGGGAGGGAGATACACCCCTTGAGGTTACATGCCTAGTGACCAACCTCTTCTGACCAGGCTCTGCTCTGTAACAGTATATTCAGCTGCTAAACTCACCAGTAGTGCCCTGCACTGATGAGTATAATGAATCTATGATCCAATCACCTTGTATGCATATGAGAATTAGGGCTGGCATTCCATTCTTTTATTTTTTAACTTGTCTTCTTGAGGAAGCACCTCATTTTGCAGTTCAAGCTGGCTGACCCTCAACTCACTTTGTAACTCAGGCTACCCTTAAACTCACAGTGATCCCCCAGCCTCAGCCTCCAGAGTGCTGGGCTTACAGGGATTTGCCACAACACCCGGCTGGGAGGATATTTTAGTGCTAAACTGTCACAGAAGGTAATTCTAGTGCAGCATCTTCTTTTGGCAAGACCTGCGGCATGAAGAATATACCACTTGAGATGTGAAATAACATAGAGATAACAACATCAATACCTTTGATCATGGGTGCCATCAAGTGACAGGCTCTACATCATGTGCTTGAAGGGCACCATCTTACTTGGTGTGACGGTCTAGGCCTGGATTCTCAGTTACTAGGGAGGCTGAGGCAGTAGGATCTCAACTTTAATTCTAGTTTGGGCAGCATAGTGAGACCTAGCCTCAAAAATAAAGTAAGAATGAAATGAGCTACCTTACTGAGTTATTTTTTTTAAAAAGGTGAGACTCAGTGCAATGAAAAGTACTGATTAAACATTAAATTTAACAGACCAATATGAATTAACGTCCAAAGTTTGCATACTTTCCAATAAATGATCCACATTTTGTGATATCTGATGAATATTAATACCTCAAGAAATCCAGGTTGGCCTTAATGTATGTTTCCATTTTCCCTACAATGGCTAAGTCTTACTGGACCTGTGCATATTCCCATAGGGAGAAAGGACAATTTCCTGGAATATTGCAAAAACATTACTTTTGGCATATCTGCCTATTGACTGACTAATCTTATAAACCATAGTAAGTTGGGGTGAATCTTTGGAATCATCAGTGGAAAGTGTGTAAATCTTGGGGTCCATTAAACAAGATCTTGTTGCATATTTTCTTAAAATATCGGGCCCTCTTCTAGGAGACGGGGAGAATGGCAAAAATGACTAACTTTGCCATTGTCTGTTCAAGTTCACCCTTGGGTATGAATTCCAGAAAGCTTGTGACTTGCACGGCACAACCAACCAGTGTGCCAGATGCTGGCTGCTTTGGCTTCATGATCTCTATCTCTTCTCTTTTCCTTCTAGGCTGCCTTGGAGTGTTCATAAAGAGTTCTTGTCCCTGGGAGGTGTTGCATGGTCTCTGCTTGCTTTCGGAAGTGCTGCAAGTTGGTGGCATCCGGTTGCAGGATTAGAGAGGGATCCTCTCTAGCCATGGATTGCCAAGAGAAGCACCACACTGCTTCTTAACATGTGGCTGTGTCTGTGAGCATTTGCAAAGCCCTCTTCACGTTCCACAGCTCCTGAATCTTCTGCTCCCTGATACTCCTCTGCCCCTAGTCTCTGGCCTAACGCACGGCTTAACTCTTTGGAGTCCTCCCCCTTGGACACCTGCTTATGTGGAATAGAACAATGTCAAGGCCCAAGGGACTCTTATGGCTCCCGCTGTTCTGCACTCCAGTCTGCATCATGGTCAACTCCAACGTGCTCCTGTGGATAACAGCTCTTGCCATCAAGTTCACGGTGATTGACAGCCAGGCCCAGTATCCAGTTGTCAACACAAATTACGGCAAAATCCGGGGCCTGAGAACACCACTACCCAATGAGATTCTGGGTCCCGTGGAGCAATACTTAGGTGTGCCCTATGCCTCGCCTCCTACTGGAGAGAGGCGTTTTCAGCCTCCAGAACCCCCGTCCTCATGGACAGGGGTTCGAAATGCAACTCAATTTGCAGCTGTGTGCCCCCAACATCTGGACGAGAGGTCTTTGTTGCATGACATGCTGCCCATCTGGTTTACAGCCAATTTGGATACCCTGATGACTTATGTACAAGATCAGAACGAAGACTGCCTGTACTTAAACATCTACGTCCCCACTGAAGATGGTAAGTGCTTTCCTGAAATATTAGGCAGCTAGCTTAGTCTTGCTGGGTGGCAGACAGATCACCAGGGAGCTTGTACAATGTCAGGTGCATGGTGATGTTATCTTTAATTCATTTATTTATTTATTTGTTTGTTTGTTTTAATTTGGTTTCCAGTTCTCAAAGTGGTATCACAGCAATATAAATATGTTTGATGTGGACCAAGACAGCTAGAACTAATGACCTAAGTTATTTGACTGGACTGTCTTCACAGGACTGTAAGGTTTCGTTGCAGATGGTAGTTGGTAGGAACATGTGCAATGTGGTAGTCTACCTGGACTTGTGTATATTTTAGAAGGACAGTCCTGGAAATGTTGCACTTGGTGGCATCTGGTTGCAGGATTACAGAGGGGTCCTCTCTAGCCATCGATTGCCAAGAAAAGCACCAGGAATCATCCTTAAAGTAACCAATCTATAGGATGATGGAATTAAACACATTATTATAATTCTCAAGTATGCAAAATGTGAGACATAGTAAAGTTTCCTTCTGATTAAAGATTTATAATGTTAGGGCATCTATTTATTTAGTTAATTGTTGCATCTTGGTTTTCTCTTAAGGGCTTAATATTTTAGGGTATTTATTTATTCATTTTTGTATTTATTGAGACTTGACAGGGAAGGAAAAGTGACTGTTTTAAAATCTCAAACAAATATTGAACAATAGTAACTGGGTTTCCTTCTCTGAAATCCACGTTGTTAAACTAAATTTTGGTGTGATTTTCTTGAATATTCACTGACAAAACAGCAAATGTGTGTAGTCAGAGGAGGCCAGTTGCATCGCCATAATGTGTGAGCTTGCAGAAATACTCCTTTCCTTTTTTTATAAAACAGCAATAAAAATCTTTTTAAAAATTTCAAAACATCCCATTAATCTGAGGCTAGCGCAACTTGTATATCTTCATGTGCAATGATATCAAATTCAAAATTTTCAGAGTCAAGAGGAACAATGTCGCACTTCTCAGTTCCTTTTAATGTGCGTCATTTTTAGATAAGGAAAAAAAGAAAACCAAACAATGAAAACTTGGCAAACTAAAGGCAATCATTTGTAGGTATGGTAGACGTAGTTACCATAGAAACTCGAGTGTGTCCTTTGCATTTTTTATGGATATATTCCCCCCGGCCCCCGTCTCTTTTCTTATCACTTAGTGCTTGGACAGTGTTTTCCAGTTGGATTTGGTTGAAAGCCTGAAGTAAGAGGTTCCATTTATTTCGTGATTCCCCTAGTTGTGTGAGTCCTGCCGTATTTCTCCTTTCTGCATGGAAGTGCCGAAAACAAAGTCTACACAGGCTGCCAGGAAACAGGGAGACCGAGCTGGGTGCCATTGGTATCAGAGAGGAGAATCCATACAAATAAATTAAAGGATGTTTCTTCCTTATATGCCTGGTCACGGGCATGCTGACTTGTGGTTATGGTGGAGGAACACACAATTATCTTGTAAATTCTAGGTCTTCGCATGACGCACGGAATTCAGTTGGTAGTGGATGCCGTCTTTCCAAGTACTTTGCCAAGCTCCCTGGCCGCAAAGCAGTCCCTGAGTAGTTGCTTCGTGGGCCTGTGAGAAAAGGAGGGAAAGTAGTCAAAACCAATTAGAGTCCTCGTTTGGGAGGCCGGCAGGGTTGTGATCATTCCAACGGTGCAAATAGGAACCAAAAAAGAGGAAGGACAGGAGCGGGGTGGGGGAAGGGATATACTGGGACACCAGAGCAAAGGATTTGAATTGCTTTCATACCACATGGCTTGTGTTCCTAATGTGTATGATTTTGAGGCTGCATATCGCCAATCTTGGAAACAGCGAGGCTGTTCAGATAGGGCGTGTGGTTCTTAATAAGGACGCTGCTGTACAGCAGACCACCCGGGAAGAAAAATCAAGGGACATTCTGGTCACCCAGCCATGAATGTGCAATATTGTGTGGACTGAGACCTGGAAAGAACAGTTATTCCCATTTCCTTGTGAATGAGCATTGAGTTGAAATTGAGGAAATTAAAAAAAGTGCTATCTAATTAGAAACACTGTCAATTTATTAATAACCCCATTTCCACTTGTTTAGAGTTCCTCTAGGCTTTACAAGGCAAGCAGAACATAGGTTTTTGAGGAGCGAATCAGAAATCTAACAGGGACTCAAAAAAGCAGAATTCATCTCCCCATAATACGTATGCAAATATTGGAGTTTTCTGGAGAGGGTTCAAAGCTATATATATGCAAGTGTGTTTACACAAGGAATCATCCTCCTTCAAATTATTAGATCAGACATTTATTTATTTTTTCTTAATTAAACCAATTCAACAGTGAGTGAGGGGTTAGGTATTAACTACCGATTATTCTCTAACTGAATAAATGAACACAGAGGAAAAGCACTTGAGAATTTTGGTGTTATGCTGATTTTCCTCATTAGTATCAAGTATATTGTATTTGACACAGGTCACAATGTAGGAATATAGGATATGTGCAATTCACAATTTCACTTTGATGCTTCAGCATATATTTCTTCTGCCTTGATCTAGTTGGCTCAAGGTACTTCAACTTCTATTTCTGTGTGATATGAAGATACGTTAATAATTGAAATAGAGACTTTACTCAGTTAAGTATGTATCATTAAGTTCTATGGCATGTTTGAGGAAACTGGTTGGACATCATTTTAAACTTTTTATTAATGTAGATCTACAGTGCATAATAACTACGTTCATTGTGGGGAATTGGTACATACACAGACTCCACTTCGATCATTTTTCTCCCCTTCTCCTCTCCCTTCCACCTACCCTAAACCCCATACTTCCTTCCTGTCTTCTCAAAGTCTATTTCCCCTTTTCCAATCAACCATCTTTTATTTTGCTCTTTAAATTATATATACTTTGGGGTTATTTTGCACAAGAGAAGCCATGTAACATTTAATCTATGGTGTCTGATTTCTTCCACTTAATATGATCATATTAAGGTACATTATCATTTTTCCTACAAATAGGTCCACCTCATCATTTTTGTGGCAAAGTAATATTCTCTTGCTCATGAATACTATGTTTTCTTTATCGTTTTATCATTAATGTTTATGTTTTTCTTTATCACTTTTTCTGTTTTTCTTTTAAATATACCTATTAGCAGTAATAGGTATATTTGAAGATGTAGGTAGAATTTCAAGATAGACCTATTATAAACTGTGCCACTTTATACATGGATACATAGGGATCACTGTGAATCCCATCTGCAAGTCTTTCGGGAAGTTTCTCGGAAGAGGTATCGCTCAGTCAAAGAGAATTTCTCTTTTTAGATTTTCTGATGAATCTTTATACTTATTTGCATAATGACTGTACCTCACTTACATCCTACCAATAATGCAGAGGTTCCCCACAACCACACAAGATTTTTTCTTTTTTTGAGTTTTCTAATGATAGCTATTCTTTCTGGAGTAAGAGGTAATCTCATTATTTCAGTTTGTAAGTTTGTAATAGGCAACATGCTGAACATTTTTTCGTATACTTATTGGCCAGGTTTACCTCTTCCTTTGAGAAGTTACCTACTCATTTCAATTGTCTATGATTTGATTGTACCTTTTATGTGTGAGGCTTAAATGTTTTTGCCTCCTTAGTGTATTCTAGAAGTGATTTGTCCATTTTTGTTGTGTGATAGTTTTATGAAACACACAATTTTTTTTTCTGCAAGAGCCAGAATAATCTTATAGCTCTTTTTTTTAACCATGGAAAACATACATAATTTATTAGATGGACTTAAAAATCAGCACATATCAATTTCAGGCACTTCTTGAATATAAATCATGGGCATTTTCTATGGAAGAACAGCATATCTCGCAGGTAATAACATGAAAACTTAAGCTTTTATATAACAAATCAGGTATTGCTGGAATTGTTTAGTTTAAGTTAATATTATAATCTCTTAAAATTGGGCTTTTTCCTTAATAATTTATTCCTACCTTACAAATGTTACCCATTTATTTACATTTTTATGGATTACTCATTTCTCTGTAAGGTCCAAATGACAGACTAATGAACTGACTTTGAATTACACATTTAAGCTTTTGATACATGTTCAAATAAACTTAAAATCACTCAAGCCAATCAGGAGTTATAGTACAACCAATGAATATTTTATTGTTGCAAAGCAAGGATCAAGCCAGGATCTACATATCTATATGGAGGGTGTGTGTTTGTGAGAGAGAGAGAGACAGAGAGAGAGAGAGACGCAGAGAACTATCTTGAAGGATTACAGCAGAATATGTCAGTGGCTATGTCTGTTACTTAAACATATTGTGAAAACCAAGTCTGAAACCCAAATGTGATACAAACAATCACATATTCTCAGTGGCTCTTATACGAGGCAGTAACATTTGCAGTCGTGATTTCTCTAACTCAGCAGTTAGATAAATGTAGAAAATATAGCTATTGAAATACCCAACTGTTAGTGAAAACTTTAGTATTGTTTATCAGCTATTGAAAGAACCAACTTCTTAAAGAAAGACTTTAACGTTACTTAGAAGTGGGGTTGGAAAAATCAAGAGGAAGTATCTTGACATATTTTGACTGAAACACCCCTCAAGCTACCTTTTGGAATATTTAGTGAAAGAGATAAAGTCAAAGAATTTCCCAAGGTGCTTTAGGAGACAAATAGAATCATTTGACTACTGTCTATGCCATGGTGGCACACAAGATGGGTTTCTGCATTTTGGGCTGAAACTTGGGATAGTCCTGCCTCATCCTCCCAAAGTGCCAGTTTTATAGGCATGCACTTGGATGTATATCTTAAGTCTTGTCTTTTGAACATTTCTACAAAGCAGCAGCTCTTCTGTTCTCCCCTATGATACTAAAATTGAGAGGAAATATAAAAAAATCAAATATCAGTTAAAGAAATTATCTTTCTCCTTTCCACATAGGATGATAACAACAAACACCATTTTAACTTCTGCAGAAATGAAAGTCTATTTTTGCCAGCAATACAGTTAAAACAAAACACGTTAAAGACATAATGGTCAGAGACTTGGCGTCAATCCCATCTTTTTCCTTAAATGCAGCATCTGACATTTTCAATACTATATCTTAGGCAAGTAATCACTAAGAACGAGTCAAGGAAATTCTGAAGCTCTGAAATGGAATATAGAAAAGCTAGACAGTAACCTACTGGAAGTAACACTATGTTCTTTCAGGGTCTATAGAGAAACAGCAAAATTAAAAAAAAAAAAAAATATATATATATATATATTAAGATAAAAAGGCATGTGTGATTAAACAAGGGGATTTATCATATAGACTAACAAGATCAGGGGCAAGAGAGTCCACAATGTCTCTTTGCACGTTAGAGAGGCAGGCTATCCAGTAGCTACTCATTCCAATAAGTGGGAAGTGGAATCAGGGAGGTCCAGGCTGAGACTCAAGGTCTAGCAGCTCCATGCAGAGTTGCTGGCATGATTCTGTACTGCAAGGCTGAAGTATGATGCGAATAAGAGACGGCCTTAGGACAGGAGGCAGAATCAAGATTAGAAGTACAGCCTTATTTCCTCCTTTCCCTTTTAATCCCTATGTGCTGCAATCCTATTGGATGGTGCCTCTCACAATTAGGCCAGAACTTTCCCACTCCGTTGGCTGCCCTACAGGCCAATCATCTTTAGAAACATGCCCACAGACACACCCCTATCTGCTAGGTATCCCTTCATTTGGTCACAGGCACAATAATCAAAAGCAGAAGTCAGGAACCAGAAGTATCCTAGTTAAGAAACAAAGAGCTCTGTGAAACTTCAGAGGGGAATTGCTTCCACGCGAACTTCATCTAACCCATAAATGGTCCAGTTGTGCCCTAAATGACCCATTAGATTTGCAAAGCATGCGTCAAAAGGTGATGTGCAAAATGGAAAATGTGAACGCAGAAATCTAGGTGCACCAGTGAGGTTGGTGTTGAAAATGCCATTGTAACTGCATGCTCTGTGTGAGTTTCAAGTCGAGTTTTGCTTGCATTCTAATCATGCCATATCAGGAATGCTTTTACCTCCCCAGGTGACCTTGATACCAAATCTCTCTTGATCTGGGGTCCCCAACTTTTGTGGCCCATGAACAACAGAATGGGACACACCTTCTCCACAAAGCTGGGGACAGTCATTTCAGGGTGATTCAAAGGGTCAGCACTGTGCAGTGAGCCCTCCACAAAAGTTGCAGTGTGGCTGCATGACTATAGGGAGTGCTGGGTTGAAACCAGAACAGTTCTGATTTTCTGCTTGATTTTACAATATAATGTTTTCACATCATTTACCTACTGCCATAGACTTAATTCAAGATGCAGACAATTTATAGCACAGTTTGCCTGGTTACCACAGTCTCTTCCTCTGTGCAATCTCAAACAGCATTTCTTGCCAGTTACATGAGTGAGGTTCTGTTTGTTTCCAAGTGGGAAATCTTCCTAATCTCATGTGACTGTCTTATAAGAGAAGGGAGGTTTGTGCCGTGAATTATCAGAGACTTGTGCTGGGAATCTACCAGGCTATGGAATACTAAAACAAAGTATAGCCCAGGAGTGGTGGTGCAAACCTGTAATCTCAGCACTCAGGAGGCTGAGGCAGGACATTTGCTGGAATAGGAGGCCAGCCTAGGCTACAAAGTGAGTTCAAGAGCACTCTGAACTGCATAGTGAAGCATTATTTCAAGAAGACAGAAAGAAAAAAACTGAAGAAAATGAAATTAGTATAAAAATCTTGTGAAAGCAGATCAGAAGGGAATGATAACTGTGCACCTTTATAGAGGCAGAAGATGTGATTCCAATATGTAGTGAAAACTCAAATAAAATATATTACAGATAAAGACGCGCTGCTGTGCATCTTTCTCAAAATATTCCCTCACCTTGAACACAGTTGTTCTTGTTATTCCTGTGATTTCCTGAATCAGTTTTGAAGGTCCTCTTTCAGGAATGTAATTATAAGGGGTGATGAAAATCTAATGTGAAAGGGAAAGAAACTGTTCAAAAGGAGAGAACAACTGGCATGGGGGAAGAGAGAAAAGAAGGAAGGGAAAGAAAGGTATATATACATACACACGGTAACTAAGGTGATTGCAACACTAATCTCTGTTAGTCTATTGAACGGGACAGTTAGTGCTTATATTATTTGACCAATCTTATCTGTCTGTATCTGGTAATCTCAACAACTATTTTGAAGATAACAATATGCAATACAATAACCATTGTTAACTTCCTCTCATCTTGCTTAGAAATTCTGTATCATTTTTAGTGTTTTGTTTTTTTCTTTTCCTCTTGAAAACCAAAGTCTAGCGATTCCTGCTGTTGTGTGCTGTCCAAGGAAAACTTGACCATGTCCTCATCCAGCTTATTTGCTTGAGCTGGCCACACAACTGTGGCCCATGCACAACATCAAAATATTCAGGAAAGCTCAAACTTTTGAATCCATTTGGGACATGAAGACAGCCAAGACAGTGCAACTTAAGAGCCTCATGAAAGAGGACTTCCAGACTTGCCTCAGAAAGTGGCATGAATAGTGAGAAAAGTGTGTTTGAAGCTAGGGTGTGTATTTTGTATGGGATTCATGGCCCTGTGGCCTTTATTTGTAATTTTTTAAAACATCTTCATTCACCATAGCATTTTTTAAATCATATCCCCTAAGGGCTACCAAAAACTTGAAAAAGAACACAGATCTTTATGTCTGGTTCTTTGCCTTTCTCTGGAAATAACTCCCCTCTATGTGGCAAATTAAAGAAACATCTGCATTTGTTTGCTGAGAGGAAACAACCCATATCGGGTTTTTTGGGAGGAAGGTGGGTACTGGGAATTGAACTCAGGACCTCATGCTTAGCCAGGCAAGCACTGTGCCCCTGAGCTATATCCTAGGCCACTATATCACTTTCAAAATCACCAATAAGGTAAAGACTTTCTTCGTTCAACCTGCAAAAATCCCATGGAAGGGTTTTTACTGGGTCCTTTGTCTCGAAAACCTCCCCCTAGACCACAAAAAGAGAAGGTAAAATTCAGTTTTTTCTGATGATAGCAGATGGTGGAAGTAGATGAAGGAAGGACATTCCTCCATGATAGCAGGTGGGTGATGAGCAAGAATAATTTCCCCTTACTACCAAAAACACAGTATTTTCCAGCATTAATATATTCCAGACATTTGGGGTTTTACTGGATACAAAAAAAGCTTCATTGGAGACTAGGCATTTGCTGTTGCCAGACTACTGGGCCTACAGCAAGGCACAAGTTTCAACATTTACAACATTTGCAAGCTACTTTACACACTCCTCTTGATCCTAGGACTTGAAAAACAGTTTCAAGTGGTGAGAAGCAATTAAGGTTACTGATGGAAATGTGTGTGCTGATCATCTGAGCTTAAAAGAAAGTGCATGTATCCCGGATTATGCTAGCGAGCCCAGTGTAATAATAAAGACTCTTTCATGTGAAATATGCAGGAAAACTTAGTTTTCCACTTAGAGTGGAGCAAAGTGCAGAACAGTAAAACTGGTCCTTGCTGGCTTGGAGGGATGGGAGGGTTTTCAGCATGAATGAGTGGAGGTGGCCAGAAAATCAAGTTAAATCATTTCCCCCAAGAGTCCTCATGATGCCCCGGCATGAAAGCCTTAAGAACTGTACTATGCTGATTTTTCCCCATGGCGCAGTTTAATATTTTATCCAAAATTCATAGTAAAGTACATGTCATTTCTGTAAACAGAAGCATTTTGAGCCTTCTGACTTTCTTTTTAATTATTCTGAGATTATAATTTTTTTCCCCCTTTCTTTCTCAAGAATTGCTAGCAAAAAGACACTGCTTTCTTCATAACTCCAGGTACCTGTGCCTGGCTTTTTTCAGGCATATCAGGGAGAAAAGAAAGGCGGTGATCTGGGGGTGGGTTGGACATCAGGTCCCTATGGGAGATACCCAGGCTTTGTTGTCCGTGTTAGGTCAAAGCATGTTAAATATCAAATTCAATAGATACACCTACTTGACACTGAAAAATAGTCAAGGGACATTGACGTTTTCCAAGCTTCAAAGAAAAGATTCCCAGAGATGACGACATTGAATTGCAGGCAGCAAGACACCCAGACTACTCTCTTATAGTTTCACCAAAGTATCTCGTTCCCACGGCAGCTTTAGCTCTTAATGTCTTCTTTTCCTGCTTAGGACTACTCTTCTCTTACCCCTGTGGGTTCCCTCTTTCCCCCTCTGCCTGGTGGTGGGCTATTGTCTTGAACAAGTGATTCCCTGGCTTCATCTACGGTACCTTTCTTTGTTCCCTGACCTCAGCTTGGGGGTATGGCCAATGCTTCCTTTCCAGAGTTGCAAGAGCAGTTTGCATGATACCATCTCTGAGATTTTGTGCCATTGAGCTGACAGTTCCAGCCTTACTTTCCCTGAGTGTCAAATACAGTTGGGCTTGGAGGTTTAAGGTAAAAATTCTCATGATAAAAGTACTCTGTATTCTGTGCGCAGTTACTTAAGTAACTGAGTGACACTAGAGAAATGAAACAGAAAGTATCAGGCAGATTTCATGGACCTAAAGGGGCTAAAATGTTTATTACTCCAGTGCAGAGAACACATCAAGAATCTGTAATGAAAATGTTTATTGCAGTAGCGGATGGGTAAGAAATGAGATCAAGGAAACATTGTTTCTGACTTTTGTCACTGTTGGTTGTTGTAATAAAAGATAATCGGGAGGGGGGAGCATTGTATTTTATTTATTTATGTGCGTTTTTCTTTTGATTTTCATTTTTATCAGTGCATGCTTGCAGAGCACAGTGTTTCCATTCCGCCTGGGGTGTTGTACGTGTTCACACCACAACGCAGTTCTCTCTGTATCCCTGGTCCCTCTCCTCCTTCCTCCTTGCACCAGCTCTTGATCCCTTCCCGTTTGCAAAAGGTCTGCCTTTCTGTTTCCCAATATCTTTTATTTTGCTCCTTAATTTTTCAAGGGAATAGAGTAATATCGGTTTTGATTTCCACATGAAATTTAATATTGATCATTTTGAGCCTGAGATCTCACAAGAACGTTTAGCATCCTGCATGGACAATGAGTTGTCAAGAAAATGTAAAAATTTATTTCTAGCAAGGGTCCTTCAAAATGGAAAAAGGTAGGAGCCCTGATCATTGACTCTGAAATTATTCATCAGGAGTTAATTTTGTTCCTCTTGTAGTCCACTCAAAAATAGTTCAATGGTATGTGCATAGCAGCAAAATATAACTTAAAAGCTAAATGTATTCCCCACAGGGAGAGAGATGTTTGGGACCATCAATAGAATACTGTGTTAAAAAAAAAAAATTAGACTAGTCACATTTGCTTCTTTCAGTTGGATATTGCTACACTGTGTAGCAATGATTATGAATAGAGATAATCATGAATGACTACAAAATAAAGACATTCCTGACATGGCTTAATTGGAAAGTAGTCCACATTTTAGCAAGCACTGTGAAATGTAAAGTGGATTTCTGATAACAGGTATCTTTCTCTCAGTGTGGAAAGTTTTCACAAGTTTGAGTGTAGTGTGATAAATTTTCAAATTTACCTGTGTTAACAATATGATTTATTTAGTGTGAATAATGGCTATATGAATCATTGAGAAAGACTGTGCCATGAATAGTTACCATAGCATTACATGAAATTTAATTAATTTGTAATGGAGATTTATTTCATAATTTGCATAAATCTGAATTATCTAGCATGGATTAAAGGTCGATGTTGTTATGCAGTGCATAGGAGGAGACATTTTTTTCTTAAAAACCAACCAAAATAGAAACTATAAGTGCAAATTAGGCTTGTGGAACTCTTGGGTGTTTTCAACAATTAGCTTATTGTTTACTTGTTGGACGAGTTTTGCTTCACAGAATGCAGTGTAATTTCATTCTTGTCAGAAGACTGGTTTGGGATTGGCATTTATATTCCATATTCTCTTAGCTAAATCATTCAAATAGTTTTACTCCTCAAAGAGTAAAAGTTATAGTATTACTATTTATAATCCTCTCAGTCTTTGCTTAGGATTACAGTGATTTGGAGATCAGTTACTCCATATGAAATGAGTACAGTAGAAAATATCTCTGTGGCCCTGTGAATTTACGCTATGTTTATTTAAAGTTGATCTCATTACATATCTTGCTTTGGAGATGTGAGTTCTTTCTTTGCCAGAAACCATAGATTGGGGTTAGTCTTTCCTTTCATGGACTGATTTTCTTTTCTTACCCATTGTGATGTCATACTGGGTTAGTTTGACATCGTCTCCTTTGTGATTAAGAACTCCTCTTCTGGGCATTCAAATTCACACATACATTTTCCTTGCCTGTAATTTAAATCATTAACTTAAAGGTTTTCATGTTCCTCAATAATTTTCTTATCCAATGAAATACTTTGCAATACCCCATATGTAATGCATTAATCCAGAAGAATAATGAAATCACATTAAAATATTAATAGTGAATGTAAAAATGATTTAAGGTAAAAAGTAGAGAAAATTGCATCTCTCTTAGAATATTAATACTTTAAAAAGGTATAAAGTTATATAACATTTTTCACTGAAGGAATTATCTCCAAGATATTTATCAATTCCATGAGTGGTGGCATCTTCCTGTCATCTTAGGATTCTGGGGGGCTGAAGTACGAGGATCACAATTGTGGAGGCCAATCTGGACAACTTAGCAACTAAACAAGACTGTGTTTCAAAATTTTAAAAAAATAAAGAGATCACTGATGTCCGGTTGTACCACAGTACATTTTATAAGGGGGATTGCATTTTATAAATAGTGTACAAAATATATTACATATATTCATATGCTTTTGCAGCACTCCATATCGAATTTAAAGCGTTCCTACCAAGCTGCATCACCAGCCCCTTTTCACTTGTACATTTACTGTCAAACTCAGAACCTTGCACTTTCCAGGCAGGTGCTGTACCGCTGAGCTATGTGTTCCCCTGTCATTAACCCTTTAACCCCATCAGCAGAAGTGCAGCATTCTCTCGTGTGTTCCCACTCATTCTGCCCGACTGCGGTCGTACAAGATCACACATCCCTGGAAAAGCATAAATTCTTTGAAGTCTCACAGCATTTCCAGATGAATGCCTGACTTTTCTCTGTACCTTGATGAATGAAAGGAATAAACAGACCCATAGTCACAGGAATTACAGCATTCTGTGAACCAGGCCAATGCATGTGTTTGTAGCTCTGTGAAAGGCTCACTTCATTGTTAGAAACAGTCGGAGATCTTTGCCCGTGCGATCTCCAACTGCCCAGTGGAGACGTTTTGAATGTTTTCTCCCTCTCCCACCACGGTGCCTTGAAATCTCAAAAGGTGTGATCTTATGTACCTTCCACGTAGTCTTTTGTAAGCACTTCCTTGCAGGTTGTGGTGAGAACCTTGCTAGCTGCTCTCGGTTAGGCTACCAATGGGGACTTCGGGGAAAGTCTTAGAAGAGCAAAGTAGATCTGACTGCCCCTGTTAGCCACACCTGCGTTCCCATGTTTCACATTGTATATGACAGGTACAGCTAGAGATCATGAGAGAATTTTGTCAAAAATGCATTATCCTCTTGGCTCATGTATGTTGAGTAACGAACTATATGCTATGATAATATTTGATATAATAATTTACAAGATGAAAGAAAATAAAGCAACATGGATTAACTGCTGGTCACAAAAACCTCTACATAACCCAGGACTGTTGATTGTTATCTGCCTGATTTCTGCATGGACAACACTAACCAGCAGCAATCAGACCAGAAGCAAGTTTGCTCTGTGTTTCCCCAAAATACTAAATTTTTTAGTGTAAAACTGAAATAGAACAGCCTGCGTACGAATTGCTGTACAGTTCTGAGATAACAACAGCTCGCTTCTTTTGAATTACACTGGGCTTAGCTTTTGGGTGAAGGGAGGTGGAATTAGCTCCAAAGATACAAATTTCTTTGATTGGCCAAGACCTGAGTTTTATGGTGAGAGAACACTTTCCATATACAGAAGGGAAATTGCTCTGTAAAAATGGAAATCTCTATTGCTTTAAACCAACTTGTTTGTGGTTGTTACCATAGTGCTAGGACTCTACTCCCACATGGTTATAAATTTTCTGCCTGTGCATTTTGCAGAGACCCAGAAAAAGAATGAGTGTGATTTTTCTTCCTAGTGGCTAACATCTCCAGATAGTTCCTACTGCCTTCTCCCGGGGGATGCCCTTTCAATACTGCTCATCCCTAGCCTGTCTGTTTCTTTACCACACAGGTAGATCTTGATTTCTTCTGTGCCAAGTAAAGATGTTTCAGTTAAAAACATTAGTTTTGCATATTGACTTTCATCTTTCAATGTAGGCAAGATCTGGGACCTGATTCTCCAGGGTGGCGTTTGTAAGAGATGATGGGATGTCGCTTCCACACCTGTGTTATTTAAACTTGTAACTTGCTTTTTACTATTATATACTTGATAAGGTTTTTCTTAGGCTCCATGCTTCGACTGAACAAACAGCTGTGTCGGAGACATGCAAGCAGCAAACTAAGAGCTGCCTCTACCCAACAGCACAAGAGGCAGATGGAACCAAGTCCATGTGGCCACAGGGACTTGAATCCTGCTAGTGAGCTTGGAATAGGATCCTCTCTAATCCCTCAGTGTCATGGTTTCAGTCTAAAAGATCATCCTAAGCTCTCCTGTGTTTGAAAGGCTTCTGGTTCCTGGCAGCATATTGCTAGTTGGTGGGTCAATTCATTAATTAGCTCATAGCTCGTGTCCTGGTAGAAAGTGAAGCCAGATTCAAGGCTGGTCAATGGGGGTGTGATATGTCCTGAGAAGGAAACCTCCTTTCTAGTCTCCTTGCTTTGCTCTTGTCTTCCAGGCTGGCATGACGTGATCAGCTTTCCCTTCACCATGCCGTTCTGCCATCCTTTTACTTCCTTGGAGCCAGCCAAACACGGGTGAAACTCTGAAGTGAAATAAACCCCCTTCAAGTTCATGCTGTAACATATTTCTTCCTGCTGATAGGAAAGTGCCTGAGACCTTCAGATATCAGATTGAAACAATGGCCAACAATGATGGACTTGTAAATGTCCAGTAAGGCAGATGAACCCGTTAGACTCACACCTGGAATCCTAAAGCACAGACAGTGTGTTAAAACGAACGTGCTGCTTAAAGCCATTACGTTTGAAGTAATTGGGCAGTCATTGATTATTAACGTTTCATAGTATGTCAAACAGATGGGTTTTCAATATTGTCTATATTCTCATTGAAATACCACGTCCATACTGTCTGTATGGGAAGGAAACATATTTTGACATCTAACAGCCACAATTAGTGAAGACGATTTGATGACAAATGAAAGAGATCCACATTCAATTCACAGAAAGGAAGCCATATATTCACTATCTCAACTTACTCAGAATTCTACACAATTCTATGAGGCTTCAAAACTGTCCTGACAGCTAGCCACGGCCAGTACTAACTTGGTGCTTTGCTTCCTCTTTTTGTGTTGGCTTTGTTCCCAGGTAGGTTGTCTCTATGTGGTGGCAAAGATGGTGACTGATGTTTCTTTGTGACATCATTCATGAGCTCATAGAAGAATAGCGACATCAAAGAGGAAGCTCAGAGGTCCACTTTGCGTCACATCTTCGTTCTAAACCAATTTCTCTTTGTATAGAGAAGAGATACCAACAGTCCTGTGTTTGATGCATGCTCCTGGATTGTAGAAGGGATGGGCAAATCCAGTTGAACATAGCATTAGGGAGATACAGAATTGGTAGTTTTTCAAAGGGCACCTCAAGGACAAGCAACCCAAGGCTATTCACAGCCGGGTCATTAGTGATATTATGAACAATAAAGAAATTTTAACGAATGGATGGATGAATGGATGGATTCACAGAACAGAGAACGAACTTGGCCCAGGGAACGTGAACTAAGAGATTGCTCTGTTTTCAGTTACAAAGCAATATCTGCATTTGGGGAAATGAGAAACATTACTTAGCCCTTGTTTTGTAAACACACAGACCTCTTAGTAATATCTACTGAAAAAGTAATGGGAACCTCTGATGGGTGAGGACATTTCTATTGAGACATTGTGCAGGCGGCTGTACATTAGGAGACATTTACTGCAGAGCCTCCCGGGTCTGGTAGCTATGTGGTAGTGGCAAATCCAAGACACCAGGAGCTGGAACGGCAGATGGGAATCATGACTTCACGTGGCTGAGGTTGTTTAGCGCCACGTATGTCGTGCCTTGCTGCCATTTCTTGTAAGAGTTCCAGCGGAAGTTGTAGTGTGTGAGCGAATTCACAGAGTTGATCTGGGGAAAGTGGCCATGAATTTGGCCACATTTCAGCCCAAGCTTTTGGCACAATGAAACAGTACAGACAGCTGCATGATAAGGCAGCAGGCAAACATCTTCCAGGTTGCTATCAGCTTTCTTTTAAACATCTCTGCAGGATGAAGGGTTGGACATTGGTCTTCCTTTGCTTCTTTGCACTTCCTGGACTGCTCTGTTACAGTATGAGCCACAGCAGGTCTCCATTTGATGGTAGGAACTGACCTTCAGTTCTTAAGCAAGTCGGTCACTCCAGGCCAATACCATTAGTATGCCAATTGCACTGGTTTTCACTGTGTTTGTTGTTAAGATTCCTTCTTTCGTTTCAGCAAATGTCACCACCCCCCAAAAAAAACCCCCACGTGTTGTAGGCTTTGTTCCAAGCTTTCCATTTTCATAGGCGGGCGAGAAGGGGAGGCCTAGTGGTAACTTGCAGATAATTGAGGCCGTACACGTGAAGAGGATTATGGGGCTCCAGTCTCTTTCTTTGATATTTTGCAAATGTGGTCTTATCTCTTCTTTTGCTGCGGTAAGAGTTGGAACATACTGAAGCCTCCACTGAGTATGATACAGCAGTTTGGGGAGAGATGGGGACACCTGCCAGGAGCATGTGTCCCAGATTCAGGGAGTAACAGTACACCAAGCACACATTGAAAGAATGAGCCTTGAGCAGATGATTAGGAGACAGGGGAATGTCAGGTAAAGACAAAAGCACCCTCAAAGCATAGGCCTGGAAGATGAACTGCATATGATTTCTCTTAGCCATAAATGCTTTAAGCGACCGAACAGCAGTGAATATGAACTCTGGTGAGCAGACTAACTTCTGAAGTGGGGTCTTTCATGTTAGTTAATTGCAGAGTCATCAACTGAGTTACAGAAGATCTAGACTAATGCAATTTTATGAAAACAGACATGGCAAGCAAGATCAAGTACTTAGTTAAAAGTGCTTTTCCTGTTACCAGCGAAGGGTGCACAATATATCCCATGAACTACACCTCTCTTGCTGCTGTGTTTTTGCAAAAACGGCTTAGTGGTACATGGTCACTGCCATTTATCTGTGCATCTGACGAGGCTGATTTCAGATTGGAGTAGCATAAATGACTAATTAATCACAAGAACCGTATAGTCCTCTGTGTCAAAGATGCGTCCTGTCTTGTCTGTCATGGGAGATGTTTGGTGACCCGCTGAGGTGAAAGTGTATTGTAATAAAGAAGTCTTCTAGTTCACACATGGGCACAATGCCAGCCTATGGAAGCTGATATGCTTTTTTCAGCCTTTAGAAAACTTACATTAAGAAAAAGGGGAAAAAAAAAAAACTCATTCTACATGGTCCACATAGCATAGACCTTGCTTTCTACAGCAATACCCAAGATAACCATGGTGCAAACGTGTGTCTCCAACCAGGTAAGTTGACGCACATGCAATGCAAACGATTATTAACTTCAGGTCATTAGAATCAAGCCATGTTCAAAAAAGCATTAATGGCACGTTGGCCAAAGGACATAATCAAGCCATAGGTGAGTGCAGATAAGCTACGATAAGAGTAGGTTATGATGCTGATGACTGATTACATCACAATGATGGTGTCACAAGAATTCTGATGTTGAAGACAGGAAGAGGATCTGAGAAACTTGGTGTCTTAGGTACATTGCTCATCGCTGGGTGACAACACCTGACATCCACAATTTAAAGGACACAGGGTTATTTTGCCTTCACCTAACAGTCCATGATTAAATGGGTCCAAGGCAGGAAGCCCTGGCAAAAGAGAAGCTCCTTATAACATAGTGGCTGCAAAGAGAACAAAACGAGGGAGCAGATGAAAGGAAAATGAACGCTACCAGGATGGACTCTCACTGACCCACATCTTCCAGCCAGGCTTGACTTCCTGACATCAGTTAGCTACAGGCTCATGAGTGAACTATTCCCCTGGTGAATATCATGCCTGAATGATCCAGTCAGCTCCCCGAAGGCCGCCTTATGAATGCCAAAGTTTAGAGGGACCCTAAGGTATAAAATCATGACCTGGGAGGGGAAAGTATAGGACACAGTGGAAGTAAAAATGATGAAGTAGTGCTGTGTCTATGTACCAATTCGCCAAGGTGGATTTGATCGTTATATGTGACAAATACGGATCAATCATAAAAATGATAATCATGTTGATGGCCATGGTAGTGATGCTCATGGTGATATTGATGGTGGTGGTGGTGCTGGTGGTGACGCTGCTTATGCCAATGATGATGCCTATGAAAATGAGGTTATAATGATGATATTGATAGATGGAAGGTAGCAGTTCTTGTGGTGATGCTCGTACTCTTGGTTGAGATGATCGTAACACTGGCAACGATATTGTAGCAGGCAAGCTTGGTGATGTCTGGTGGTGGTAGGAACAAAGATGTTTTTACTCAGTATTTTCTCCAGTGAGCACTTCTAAAACTTGTGCTTAGGTCACCTACCGTTCCTCCAAGGTACCATGGCACAAGTTGGTAAAGGATAACTAACTCTTTAGCTTTGCATTTGAAACCATTTATGTTTTGGACCTTTCCAATCAAAGAAGTCAGGCAATACTTAAACCTCTATGCCTGAATTACCTCACTCAGCATCATGAGTTCAGAATATATCCAATTTTCTATAAATATCTCTTATTTATCCTTTATGGTTGACTGGTATGTATTTAGCATATTTTGTTTATCCTGTCATCTATTGGTGGGCATGTCTGTTGTTTTCATAATGTAGCTATTGTGAGCTGTGGTGCTATAAATATAGGTATTCATATGTCACTGTAATGCAATGACTGTAACTGTTTTGAATGTATACCGATTAAAACAAAGATAAAGTAAATAAGGACCTTTACCAAAATTCACTCTGTTTATAGAACAATAGTGCAGAGTTTATATGTAAGACTTTCTGCATCTTTCCTGTGTGATTTCTTTGAGAGTAATTAAATTATGTGTAATTCATCAAAAAGAAACATCAGCTCACCTAGTATACTGCAATGGCAGAACAAAATAAAACATAATTGCTGAAGAGATTGTGCATGGGTGACTTTCTCTGTAACAGTTTCAAACATTTGTAAATATTTGTGGGGTGAAGAAGTAATTTAGCCATATGAAAAGACCACACTAGAGACATAACATTTGACCTGACAATTCTGCCTCAAGTAATCTATTTTGATAGCATAAAAAAGAACATGCAGAGAAATGTATGCCTAAGGATTTGCATTTCTACGTTATTTTTGATAAAGCAAATGAAAGACAAATATAAATAAGTGAAAGATTAGTTATGGCATGTATTGGAATATTTCCTTAGCATACAGAAGAACAATTGATAGTGAAAATCAGCCTGGGTTACATTCTCCCTCCATCTTGCAATCCTGAGACGGTTGATTTTTGAGCCAAACAATTAAAAAAAAAATACTGAGATAATGCCTCATTGTCCTCTGGCTTCCTTGACACAAATCTTGAATGAATTCTGTGATTTTTCTTCTCATTTCCCCATGGTCCCAAAAAGACTGCATCAAAGAGGCATAGTCCATGGCTTACAGAGTCTCAGTGACTTTTCTCATGGTGGAGGCAAAATACCCAACACTGACACATTAAAGGAAGAAAGGTTTATTTTGACTCACAGTTTGTAGAGCTTTCAAGCCATGGTTAATAGGCTCCAAGGTAGGGTGGCAAATGCAGAAGAAAAAGAAAAGTCCATAGCAGGATAGACAGGAAACAGGAAACAGTAACAAGCCTTTCTTTTTTATTGCATCCAGGCTACAAGCCTTTTCCGTGGTGATACCCACACTCAGGGTGGGCTCCCCCACCATCCATGCCCAGAACCATGATAAAGTGATCAGTGGACTAATTTAATTACCATCAGTCCTTAAAACACATCTACCTCTGAAAAAGCCCCATCTATAAGCACATAAGCCTTTTGGAGATATATCTAAATACACTCCATAAAACAAGAGTCAGGTTATTTTCTGGTCCTAATTAACTGATTAAAAACCAGATCACATGAAGGTGGACATGTGACCACTACACGTGAAGAGAGAGAGCAGGGATGGCTCCTTGAGACAGCTTGTCGGGAGGGTCACAAGCTGCAGCTGCCATGACAAAGTTTAAAGATCTTTACATTTTTTCCATATGGGTCAAAATGGGATGTGAATGCATATTTAACTGTGCTAGCATGTGTGTCCTATTTTAACTCATACTCTAAAAGGGAGTTGGTCAGCTAGTACAAGAATACCACAATGTACATCCTGCACAAAATGAGAGCCCCGGAGTTTGGCATGGTAGAGGACCTCTTTGACAAAGATATCCTGGGGGACTTTGACACGAAGAGCTAACGGCTCTAGGGCAGCATGTGCATGTTGGGGTTACCTTTACCTTTTCTACAAATTGCACCAGAACATCTACTGAAGCGCTTTAATTCCTTCAGATAAAGAATTTGGGTACCCCTCCAAAAAAGAATACGACAACTCACAAGATGACCACAGCATGGCTCATGGCTTTGGGTAACACAGACAATCTCATCACGAGCCTTTATAACACTTATCTTATGTAACTTCCGTAATGGTTTACCGATAATAACAATCACAAGAAAAATGACAGTACTCCAGCCTTCCTATGAGAACCAACTCCAGGTCATGAGAAAACTACATCAATCCCTTCTTAAGGTGAGATATTTACAGCGCCTTTCACTAGCCTGTAAATCATTTTTTAAAACGAAAAAAAAAAAATAAACAAAATACAGAATTTCAGAACAAGATGGTAGGCAATTAACAATTGTTATTGTATTGCATGTGTTAAATTCAAAGTAGTTGATCAGATTACCAGATGCAGGCATGCAAAATTTATCAAACATTATAAGCACTATTCTTTCCAATGAACCAATAGAAATTAGTAGTAAAATTAGCTATGTTGTGTGTGTGTATATATCTATATATCTATATCTATATACACACATATATATGTGTGTGTGTATATATTTGTATATATGTACACACACAATGTGTATATAACCCATGTAATATATATTACATATATATTCTATATCATATATTCTATATTTTATTATATATTAAACACACTAATATATAAATTAATATAATGTATAGATACAGTAATACATGATGTATTAATATATATTAATTTTATTATATGAAATATTATATAAGAAAATCTATATTTATTATATATGATATATTATGTACAATATGCATAATATATAAACACACATGTTTATATATATATATATATATATATATATATTACATATACCCCCTCTTCTTTTCTCCTTTTATCCATCCCAGTTGTCCTTTCCTTTTGAGAAGTTTCTTTCCCTTCCACAATATCTCTTGAAGGGCCCAGAACCTCTTTATTACTGCCAAAAATATATATGCACATGATTTTTTAAAATAGGTACTGAACACCATGCCTCCAAACACATGAAACATTAGGAAACCCGCTCAAACTGCACCCAGGTGAGCATTTGTTCAGCAACCCTTCCTCTACTTGAATCCCTAGTGAAATTTGGGGTGGGTCCTTCCTGTTGTGAGCAGCGGTCATATGCTGTAAATCACAATGGGCAAAAGAGAGTATCTGACTTCTCCTAAGTAGATAACAAGGACTGCCCACTTGCTTTATCGTGGCAACTCACACTGTCTCCAGGTAATTCCAAAGGTTCCTACGGGCCCGAAACAACTGCACAGATTAGGATCAACGGGTATTGTTGTGGTGACTCTGTAAGGTGTTACTGAGGAGAAGACTGCAAGTAAGCAACTCCACTCTGAAAATGTTGGGGAGAGTCTGAGCAGATGGTTCTACAGTATGTTTTTGTCTTCCTTCCTTCCTTCCTTCCTTCCTTCCTTCCTTCCTTCCTTCCTTCCTTCCTTCCTTCCTCCCTCCCTCCCTTCCTTCCTTCCTCCCTCCCTCCCTCCCTCTCTCCCTCTGTCTCTCTCTCTCCCTCTTTCCCTCCCTCTTTCTTTCTTCTTGCTGTGTTTGGCTTTTGATGTCCTCAGAGCATTGTAGAATGTCTCCCAACATTTAGA